>PVKS010001393.1:0-108027 GCA_004027875.1 Aplodontia rufa | reverse complement strand
AGGAAATGAGGACAGAAAGCAGACGCTGGCTTTGGGTGGTGGTAGCTGGATTCCCTCTCTCCCTCCCTCCTCCCTCCTCCCCTCCCTCCTCCTGCCTTCTGCTCTCTCCGCTGCTAGCGGGGCTGAGCGCAGCCTGGCGGGTGGCTCGCTCTGCCCGCCCGCCCGCCTGTCTGTCTGTCTGGTCTGCCTCGCTCGCTCCCTCCCTCCGTCTCTCGCCCTCGCCCTGCCTGCCTGCCTCTCTCCGTCTCCGCCGCCGCCGCCGCTGCCTCTGCGAGCTCGCCTTACCTTCGCCGCTCACCATCCGGAACCCCAGGGGGGAGCGCGCGCGCGGCACGCCGGGACTTGTAGTCTCCGCCCCGGCCGCTCAGCGCGCTGAGCGGGCGGGGCGGCGCCCGCTGCTCCGACGGCGCGGCCGGGAGCCGGCTGGGATACTGACCCTGGGACACCTCTGGCGGGGACGCTACCTGGTTTACTAAGGGACGCCGATTCTCTCAGAGGGTTAGGAATGTTCCACAAGATCCGCGAGTCCTGCGGCGGGCTCTGGCTCGCGCGGAGGTTGCGGGTGGGAGCGAAGGGGCGGGGTCTGAGAATGATGGGAGTGGAATAAAGAATCTGGGGACTAGCCAAAGGGGCTGCGACTTTCTGGGGCGTCCCAATTACGTGGGAGGGAGAGAGGAGAAGGCTCTCAATTTGGGGACTTTTTCTCTTTCTGGAAAGGTTTCCTGTTGAATAAAGCGCAAGGGCTTCTAGCAGGAACGCTGCTCAGGAACCCTCAAAGCCGCAGCCAGCGCCTCCTCCGCACTCGGTGACCCATTCTCTCAAACACTGAGCCTTGGGTTTAGCCCCTCTAACCCGTGTCTTCCCTAAGTGTCCGAGGGCGGCGAGGGCGCAAAAACCCTGGCTAATCCAAAGATAGCACCCCCTCCCTCCCGAATTCGTCTGAGCAGTTGCAGGAAGCAGGACTCAGATTCAACAGTTCTCAGCTCCTGCTGCGGCGGGGGGCTGGGCTCAGCACTTTCACCTACCTCCTCTTCAGGTCACATCTGTTCTCCAGCCCCTGGCTCCAGGCCCCCTGCCTGGCCTATCCCACAGATGGGAATGTGCGCTGCCGCAAGGGCCTCTTTACCCCGGGGAGATGGCTGGACAACCCTCCAAGTTGAACTGCTGTGGCTGCCATTTACTGGCCACTGCAGGGATCTTGAGTCCTGCCTGCAACAATCCTGGAAGACTGTATTGTTATCATTTCCATCTTAGGGATGAGGACACCGAGGCCTAGGCCCCCCAATTAGGAAGTGGGGGTCTAGCTGACTCCAAAGCCCATGTGCTTAACCCCTGGGCTGTGGCAGCGAGTTGTGGTGCTCCCTCCCACACGAACCTTTTGTCGCTGAGTCTATCTTCCCTTGGCACTTTGTTTCAACCAATGTTAACTGAAGTACACAGAGCTTGCAGGAGAAACAGGAATGAATGGTGCATGGTCACTATGCCGTCCTTGGGGTGTCTACCAAGACCAGCCTTGCTGGTCCTATGTTGTTCCCCACCCCATTGTTGTATTAAACATTTCTTTGTCCTATGTCTTCTGGCTTAGTCCATCATGTCCTAAGTTTAAAGTTCCTTAGGCAATGCCTTTGTTCTTAGCCCTCCTGTTTTTGACTCCTCCTTTGGCTCTGGAGAATGTTGGCCAGTGTGCGACAAAGACAGGTGATGACATTTTGCCTACTGTAGCTCCCTGTCATCATCTTCCCTACCCCTTCCAAAATCCTCTTCTAGGACAATCTGGAACCCTTAGAAGATAAAGGAGGGGACCTGGGGAGAATTGTCTGTTGATCTTTGGGGGCAGCATTAGGAGAGGTGTCAGGCTGTAAACAGTACACCTATTGATTTGGTATCATAGCTGGCAAGGCCAGCTGGAGAGGTAGCGATGGGGCAGGGGGCAGTTTCTCCATGCAGACAAGCTAGGCTTTGGGTTCAAAGAGTTATTCATTGAATGGGGAGTATAAGGTCAGACATTTAAAAAAAGCAGAGATTAAAATTGTTAGAGGTTCCAAAGCCAGTCTGAAGTTAAGGCTTTGACATTTTGTCCTAGCTGGTCCTGCACAGGCTTTGGAGTATGCTTTGGGGCAGGGAACAGAAGCCCAAATTCCCCTTTCTTTAGTCCCACCACCATCCTTACCCATTAGGCT
This sequence comes from Aplodontia rufa, assembly GCA_004027875.1. Classification (NCBI taxonomy): domain Eukaryota; kingdom Metazoa; phylum Chordata; class Mammalia; order Rodentia; family Aplodontiidae; genus Aplodontia; species Aplodontia rufa. The sequence continues at coordinate 105,847 of PVKS010001393.1, read as the reverse complement.
ATCTCTCAGGTTGTGAGGATTCCACTTAGTCTGAATCAAGTTTTCAGAAGAGTTGGGTTGGGTAATACAGGGTGGTTTCCAGGAGGTAGGAGGCCCCAGGTAAATTGGGACAAAGGGGAGTTTGGGGAAGACATAGCAGGAGGGAGGTTAAGTGATGGAGTGTGGAGAAAAAGATAATAGATTCCATGGCTCTATGAAGTTAGATTTTTTAAGCATGCCCCTGCCACTGCAGACTGCTTCAGGTGCCCCCCTCCCCAGAAAAAGTGGGTGCGATGAGCCCCAAAAGGTGTTGATCATCACTGGAAACCAAGCACTGCAGAGTCTCCCTATCATTTGCAGTCTGGTCTTTCTCATGGAGCCTCTCCAAATTGTGTTGGGGGTACCCCAAAGCGCAAGCGAAGTCTTCCTGCGGGCTGCTGCTGCCACCTAGTGTCCAATCTCCATGTCTGCTTCAGTAGCTGTAGGCTAAAGGAGATTGCGGGAGGGTCAGGGGTTCTTCAAAATCCTGCATCATCCCTTTCTGGGATCACTTGCTTGAACCACTTTTGTTTCATTGTAAGCAAGAGTTTATATGGCCAGGCCCAAGGAAATGCAGTTGAAAGTCTAGAGATAAAGTTGTGGGGCAAAAGGTTTTGGAGACCATGTGGACAGGGAACCAGACACAACTGGTCCTGACCCTACTTTTACTTGTCATGATTCCTTGTCTGTGTCTCAGTTTCCCCATATGTAAAATCGAGGTAGAACTATCCAGAAGATTAATAGAGCACATGGATGTGAAAACTCTCTGAAAACTGGCAAGGGGATGAGAAGAGATTATTAAGTCATAATAATAATAATGACAATAGCTGATAGGTCACAGCAGCATGGAGCCAGGGCCCTGGGGTTCATGGAAAGGGGAGAGTGAAATAAGCTTTGGGTAGGGATGAGCATCTCTCTTCCTGTATACAGAAGTTCTTGGGCTGGCCCCACTCTTGGGACTGCTTCAGGGGAGGTGTGGAATGCTAAAGAGTGGTTCAGCCCAGTCCACAGAAGGGCAGACTGAAGTATGGAGAACTGGAAGTCTTATCCTAAGCCTCTGAGCTGCATATCCAAGAACATGAGGCTGATTGGACTGCAGCCATTATGGCCCTGGTTTTCCCCTCCTTTGGATGGGAATAGCTCAGAGCTCAGGCCCAAGAGACCATGAAAGCAGGAAGCCCCCCTCATTGTGGTACAGAGGAGACTAAGGCCCCCAGGCCCCCATCAGCCCTCCTCCTGGGCCAGCCCCTCTCCCCTCCCTGTGCAAGTCCTCCCACATTCCTCCAGGCAACAGGAAACCCCAGCTGCAGCCCAGACTTCAAACAGCTCCTCCCTCTGGGGCAGGGGGTGTGGGAGGAAAGGCCAGAGGCCAGAGGGCAGAGGTCAGCTTTGTTCCTGCCAGAGGTGGTAAGGGACCTGGGGAAGACAGAGGGGGGGCAGGGTAGGGCCCTTGACAGCCACACTGCATGTGTGTGAATTCTTGTGTCCATCAGCATGTGCATAGTCCTGGCTGTTCTCCTGTGTCTGGGGATAAACGTGTGTCCTAGGTTTGATTTCTACTCATGGCCTGAGTCGCATGTCTGACTATATCTTGTCTGTAGGTACTCAGCCTGAGACCCCACTGAGATGGTTCACAGGCCTGGTCAAAGCTGTGTTCTTTTATGAGTGTGACCTGGTATGGTACTTTGTTCCAAGAGGGGTTCCCCTCTCCTGCCTCTTCTCTCATCCTTCTTCCATGTTGGTCACCAGAGGGTTCCATCTGAAACTGAATATGACCTCATTATTCCCCTGCTCAAACCCTACAGTGGCTTCCCGTTGCCTGAGGCATGGAATTCTAGCCAACTACAGGGCTGACCAGACCCCTTCTACCTCTCCATCTTCCTCTTTAGCCCCTTACCCCCCTCTCAAATTTTATACTCCATCAATACCTATGTTATGAATGAATATGTAATGATTCCAATGTGTAAGACTACGTTGAACTGATAAAGAAATTTATACTCCAGTCACAGCCATCTAATTGTAACTCCCTGCACAGGCACATTTCCTGCCTCTGAGCTCAATTCATTCTTTCCTGTCTGAAATCTCCTTGTCTTGTTTCTTTACCAAGCAAATTCTTTGGGTTTTGTTTGGTTTTGGTCTTTAGTAACACCTCCTGAGAAGTCTTCCAGGCTTCCCTTTGCCCAGCTGAGTTAGGACCTTCCCATTCCCCCACATATCCTACATTGTCATTTATGATGGTGTCAAGCCCCTGAACTGTGTGCTGTCTGAGAGCAGGAACTGTATTGTATCTCTGTCCTAGGATGGGAAGTTTCTGGCCCTCTATCCCTGGAGAGTTTCCTGTACTTTTTGATGTAGTACCCAGAGTGTCCACTAGAGAGAGTGCGAACATCACTGCAGGACCATCTAGGCAGTGTGTGTAATAGAAGGGTGTGGGAGGGAGGAAGGTTTCATTTCTGTACCTGGGAGACAGCTACTGGAGTAGAGGACCACCCAGCTCAGTCCCGGAGCAGCAGGACTCAGGACTCCCTCAGTGGGTTCTAGGACCCCCAGATTTCTTTTTCACTGATTTCTTCCCACAACTCAGGGGCAATACTCCTTGGGTTCCTGACTTCTACTTGACTTTCGAACAGCCAACCTTCTGTTCCTCATCAGCACACTCAACCCTCCTGTACATAACTATTTGTCCTTGCCTGAATGGGCCTTGCTCTACCATACCTCCGGGCCTTTGCACTTGCTGTTCTTTCAGCCAGAGATGACCTCACCGATGGCTTCATTAGGCAGACTCTTCTTTCATGTATTCCAAGAAGTTGCCCTTCACTCCCAAATTGATCTTGCCTCTAATTGCTGTAACTGTTTACTGTTCTGCTTCCCCAATAGGGCCAGTCTATAGGAGATATCAGTAAATGTATATGAAATTAATAAATAAATGATTTAGTTCTTTTATGAGCACAAGCCTCAGCATGCGTGGACATGTGAATGTGACACATGAGACTGAGTTCAAATTCTGGCTGTCACCCAGTTGTATAACCTTGTGTGAGTGTTGGAGCCTCCCAGAGTCTGCATTTCCTTTTTTGTAAAATGATGATAATCTCACCTCTGCACTGCCTCATGGTAAGGATCAAATTAGACGATGCATGAGAAACACCCAGCCTTAGTCAATTAGGTGTCCTCCTCCCCCAGCATGAACTTGGAAATAAAACTGCCCTCTGAGTCTTAAGCCAGTAAAATCCATGCTTCATGGAGGAGAAGAGCCAGGTGGAGGAGTGAATGAGGCGAGAGATGGTTTTGTAAACGACTGAAGAGTTTTGTGAACGGTGCAAACCGCAATCAAGGTGACCCGCCTGTAATCTCAGGGAGGCAGGGCGAGGATGTGATTGAAATTGAGAAAGCAGAAGCCTAATCAATTGCATTGTGCTCTATCTGAAGGGAACAGAAGGCTGCACAGAAATGGGGGAGCAGCTACTTCAGGGGGAGAGATGGGGACCTGGGAGATATAGGGAAGCTCTGGTGTGCAGAGGAGCAGTGGGGGATCTGTGAAGTACATGGGCATCCAGGTAGCAGGCAGAGCTCCAGAAGGCAGATAAAAATATTCTGATTCCAGGAAAAGGCTACAGAGACTACAAGCACTGGTTTAGAGGCCACAGTACTTGGTTTAAGCCCCTGCTCTGCAATCCTTGCAATAGCTGATTTCCTTCGCTGTGCCTCAGTTTCACTATTGGCAAAGTGAAGACAGAACAGCCTTCTCTTTCATAGGGTACTGTGAGGATGAGTGGCAGGGAGCACTTAGCAGGATGCCTGGCACAATGTAAACAATTTGTAAAAGGTGCTGACAAAGAAACCTGATGTGTATTGAGCATTTTATTGCTATTTCACCGATGAGCCAATTGAGGCTTGGGGAGATAAATACTCATGTAGCCAGAGAGTGGTGCGGGCAGGATTCACACCAAGCACTACAACTCCAGAGCAGGTAGAAATATTCTCTTGCTCACACATCAGGTTATTGTGAGGTGGATGGTCAGAGACTATGGCCCTCAGGAGGAGTTCACTCCTGAGTTCGTCTGCAGAGCTAAGTCTCCCCACTTATGACAACTCTCTGAGCGGCCACTTGGACCCTCTTCCTTTTTTGTTCCCATTCAACAATCTCCAACACAGGGCTGGGCACAGGGAATTCTCAATTCACATGGACTGCCTTTCTCCCCTTTCCTTTAGGGTCCCCAATTTGGGGAGATTATGAGGGACTCTTTCTGCCAATAACTAGCAGGAGAGAAACATACACATGTACCCTAAATATTCTCTTTCCAAGGCCTGGATGCAGGGCAGTGAGGTCTAGTGGAAAGATCATGGCTTTGGTGTGATGACTTTTGTATCACATACTGCTGTGTGATCCCAGTACATCATATAACCCCTAAGCCTCACTTTTCTCATCTACCAGTGAGGCTAATCACAGAAACAGCTCAAGACTGGATTCAATGGGAAAAAAATTTTTTTTTTATGTAAACACATCTGACATTCAGCAAGCAGACACTTAATAAATGAGTTGTTATTATTATTATTACTATCATCTCTCCCTAGCCCGACAACTCCGCAGGTGCAGGGGCAGGTTCTATTCATGCTTGGGTTCCACTTAGCAAAGGGCCTGTCACATAAGTGATGCCTAGTAACTGTTTGCCAATTTCAGCAGTGATTCCCAGCTCCATAATAAGTCACAGGGTCAACAAACATTCCTGATGGGAGAAGTGGTAACCCTTATTCCCGGTTCCCTGTTTCCACAGGGAGGCACATCAATTGCCAGTTTCCCCAAGGAGGATATAGGGGATGGGACAATTTGTCACTGCACAGGTGCACTGCAGGTTGTTTAGCATCCTTGATCCCAGCCGGTAGGAGCCCTCAGTCCTTGCAACACAAAACTGCTTCCAAACTGCTCCAAAAGCCCCCTAATGTGATCCATTGAGTTACACTAATCCTCAGGCCTCTCCTCTCTTCCCTTTCCTTCCACTTTTGGGGAACCAGCTTTAGAGGGTCCTATGGGATCTCCTCCCCTGCCTCTCTTGAGGGAGGCTTAAGGTGTCCCAATGTGCCTACGATGAGTGGCAAATCTTCTGAAATCAGGTAAACAATCAGCAAACGCATGTGCACAGAGCGAAAGCCACATTGGTAATGGAGCAGACATTGATCTATTTTCAGTTGCCTGTCTTCCCTGTCCATCTTTCAACGCATCCTAAATTCACCTGGGGATGAGGACTTTGGGGCATCCTAAAACTTCACCCTTGGGTGGGTGCCTTGTGCTTGTTAGGGCACTCCCACCTTCCCCTCCTGCTTCCAATGGTCAAACTGTTCCATTCACCTCCCACTGACCACCATCCCTCCCAAAGGAAGGTTCATGGAACTTTCATGGCTCAAGGATTCATATTGTCATTTTCTTGTTTACATAATCAATAAACACATACATTATTCAGAGGCACTGAGCCCTCAGTAACTCTCTCCCTCAAACCTGGGCCTGGACCCCAGTTCTGGACCACAGCATCCCACCAGCAGGAAAGGAATCCAGCAAAGAATTCCTCTGTATATAACTTTTAAGAGAATTGAGGGCAGGAGGCAAATCTTTGGGGCCATTCCACCAGAGTGGAATGACAGGATGATAGGAAAGCAAGGATAGGAAATAAGTGAGAGAAGGTAAATCCAGTGTTATAAATAACTAGAGAAGGTGTGAGCATTTTTGAAAGGCAGGGGAGAGAAGTTAGAGGTATCTAGGAGCCTAAGTGGGAGGGGAATAAACAACACTTGGGGTCAGAGTCTGTGAGAGACAAGCTCAGAGCGTCCATTTCCTTCTCCATCTGTAACATGAGTGGGTTGCCCTAGATTTAGATTGAAGTGGGAAGGGGAAGAACAGTGCTTGGGGTCAGAGTGGGTGAGGAATGCGCTCTTAACCTCAATTTGCCTCATCTGTAACATGAGTGGGTTGCCCTAGATGGTGTCAGAGCACCTATCCTCTGACATGCTAGGAATCTAGAGGGTTCTAAGCCTGAGGCTTTGGGATCAGAGTTCTGGGAATTTTCAAGGGGTGGTAGGCACCCTCAGGCTATGTCTGGTCTCCAGGCTGGTACTGTGGTTCTGTGGAGGTAAAGTAGTCTTCCAGGAAGGACTGCAGGTACTCAAAGGTGGGCCTCTCCTCTGGGTCTAGTCGCCAGGTCTGCTCCATGGCTTCATACAGGGATGCTGGGCAGCCTGGGGGGCATGGCATGTGGTAGCCATGCTCTACCTGTTCCAGCACTTCCCGGTTATTCATACCTGCAGGTCGGTGCTCTGTCAGTCAGGGGGCCTAGCCCCTCCCAAAGGTCCTGCCAGGAGGAAGCCCCGCTCTATGACCACTCCCCAACCCCCAGCGCACCTGGGTAGGGGACTCGGCCTTTGGTGATGATTTCAGTGAGCAGGATCCCAAAGGACCACACATCTGACTTGATGGTGAATCTGCCAAAGATGGCTGCCTCTGGGGCTGTCCACTTTATGGGGAACTTGGTTCCTGGACAGGGAAGAGGTTGGAGGAAAAGGGAAAGTTAGTGGGGGTGGGGTCCCTGGCTACAGCGGATTAAAAGAAAGGGGACTTGAGGATTGAGGCTATTGGGACTCAGCAGTCATTGGACACAGCAGAAAGGACTTGGTATCTAGAGAGCAACTATTATATCTAGTGTACTGCTATACACTTTACAAACATTGTACTATTTCTCATAATAGTAACAGCTAATATGTCCTAAGCCTTTACTGTCTGCTATGAATGGTTATTTTTTTTCTCCTTCCTTCCTTCCTTCCTTCCTTTCTTCCTTCCTTCCTTCCTCAGGGGATCTAGAAGCCACAGTATCTAAGCAAATGCTCCACCACTGAGCTACATCCCCAGCCCCAGGCACTGTTTTAGATGATACATGTGCATTAAATCATTGAACCCTCATGAAAATTCCATGAAGGAGGCTGAAGAGGTGGCTCAGCAGTATGGCACTTGCCTGGCATGTGGGAGGACCTGGATTTGATCCCCAGCACTGTATACACAACTAAGTGGAGGAAAAACAAAAACCAGATGAAAAAATTCTGGTACTCTCTCTCATTCTAAAAAAAAAAACCAAAAAAACAAAAACATCCTCCATGCAGTAGATACTATTATTGACCTCATATTACTATATGAGAAAAAGGAGGCAACTTGCCCAGCTCACACTGCCAAGTGAATGGGGTTCATGGCTACAGTGTTAATCCTAATATGCCTATTGCCTCTAGTGTAAGAATTGTTGGGGTTGGGGATTTAGCTCAGTGGCAGAGCGCTTGCCTAGCACATGCAAGGCCCCAAGTTTGGTCCTCAGCCCTGGGGTAAAAAAAAAAAAGAATTGTAGTGTGGGGGCTGGAGTGGTGGCTCACTGGTTATGAGGCTTGCCTGGCATGTGCAAGTACACAGGTTCGAACCCCAGCACCACATACACAATTAAGTGGCAGAGCAATGAAAGCCACGTGAAAAACTAAATAAAGTTGATTCTTTCTCTCTTTCTTAAAAAAAATTTTAGTGTGAATGGCACATAGTAGGGGCTTGCTAAATAAATATCTGTTGTCTGAATATTTTCATTTTATAGTTCAGAAAAGGCTGCTCATAGAGGTTAGGTGACTTGCCCATGCCACATGTCGGTTAAGTGGCTGAGCTGGGATTTGAACCCAGCATTGCCTCTTAAACACATTGGGACGGGAGTGTCGGGGACGATCAGGGGTGGAGAAAGGTTCCGGAGTGGAGTATGTGGAACCCACGGCAGCCCCCTCGGAGCTGTGCGGGCTCGGGGTGGGGGGCGGGCATCAGCACCTTGCTGGGGGTTGTACTCATCATCCTTGATGAGGCGCGCCAGCCCGAAGTCAGCAATCTTGCACGCCAGCCTCTCTCCCACCAGAATATTAGCTGCCCTCAGGTCTCGGTGGATGTAGTTCATGCGCTCCATGTAGGCCATACCGTTAGCTACCTGGTGATGGGGGGCAAGGTGCGGAGAGATGGGCGCTCATGTGGGCTCACAGCACCATAGCCTGTGTGAGGGGTGAGGAACCTTTCGAAAAATCCACCCTCTGGATGAGGCTACTGAGGCTCAGGGAGTAGCAGGGCCTGCGGGTCTCACAGCTGATACAGTGGGCTGGGCCACACTTCCAAGAGTAGGTGTTTAAAGGCACAAGGATTTGCGGAAAGGTCATAGGAGGGAGGTCTGAGTGACAAAGGCTGCGGGTCCCTTTTACCTGGGCGGCCATATCCACCAACTGCGGCAGTCCCAAGCCCTGGCCCTCTCGGTCCTTCAGGAACTCCAGCAAGCTACCTGGGGAGAGGAAGCCTGAAAATCAGCCGCAAGACCCTACTCCCGATTCCAAACCCACCTAATCTAGCCTGGCCGCGCTCCTGCTTCCCGCCCTGTCACTCGGGTCCGCCCGCGACTCAGCTCAGGACCTCAACTTCTCCCAACTAGCCCAGGTGCTGCCCCTGAACCGACTCTGGACACACCCGGTTTATTGTCTGCTGCGGTCCCCTGGACACGCCCCACTTAGACTCCACCCCAGACCCGTCCTCCTACAGGTGCGCGCCTCGGTTCGCCCGAGCCCCACCCACCGACTAACCACACACCCCCAAAGCGAAGGCTCCGCCCCGTCCCAGATCCCGCCACCTCCAACTAGGCCAGGCTCGGAATCCAGCAGTCCTGAGGTTTTGCATATCCCAGCCCCTCACTAGGACTGTGCCCATCGTCCGTCGTCCCTTCCCAAATGGCAACCCAGGTCCCACCCCACCTTAACCTCGCACCAAATCCTGCCCTCCTAGGCCCCGCCCCCTGTCCCGCCTCTCACCGTGGCGCATAAACTCGGTCACGATGTAGATAGGTTCCTCAGACACCACAGCGTACAGCTGCACCAGCTTGTCATGCCGCAGCAGCTTCATGACCTGCGCCTCCTCCAAGAAGGCCTTCGGGGACATGGTGCCCGGCTTCAGCGTCTTCACAGCCACCTTGGTGCAATCGTTCCATGTGCCTGCCCGGTGGCGGCGTCTGGTCAAGACTCGCTCCCTGGCAGTCCAGGCCCTCGCCCCAAGCCCTTGGCCCTGGCTCCCGAGACCTCCATACCCAGCCACACATCCCCAAAGCAGCCGGTGCCCAACCGGCGCTCCAGCGTGATGGAACTGCGGCTGATCTCCCAGGCGTCCTTAGCCAGGCCCAGTGTCTGTGGCTTCATTGTCTTGCAGGCCGCAGAGAGTAGGTGGCATAACCCGTCGTTCACCTCTGGGGGTGGGCAGATGGAGGGAGGTCACAGGCAGGCCAGTACACCCCTACACTCCCCATCCCACTCCATCCCAACGTCAGACCTCAAGGTCAGTCCTAAGTAACTAGAGCCCAGGTGAGGTCCCAAGCCAGAACAGAAGGCAACTCAGCCCACTGAGTGTGTGAATGTGTTGGTGCCAGGGAAATGGGTGGCACCCAGAGGGAAGAGGGATTAGGGCCTTCTAGGAGGTGGCTTCCAGCTGGGCCTTTAAGGATAATGTTGAATTCTGGCAGGTGGAAATGGGGTTGGGGATTCTAGGCAAAGCTGTGGACAAAATGCCCACTAACCTCATCCTTGGCCTAACCAGTCACAGTGGAAAAAGGTGGAAACCTGGGCAATGACTCTCACTTTCTCCTCAACCCCGACAGCCAGTTTTCCACTGAGTCAGGACCCTTCTGCCTCCTTCCCAGCTTTAGAATTGTCTGTTTCTCCTTACCTTCATTGCCACTGGTTGAATCTGGCCACCATCACCTCTCATCTGGAAAGGCCACTGCCCCCTAACAGACCCCTCATTCTGCCTTGCCTCTTGGCATTCAAGTTCCACTCAGCAACTACAGTTTCTCACCAAAGTGCAGATGAGCCCATCAACCCCTGCTCAGGGCCCTGTGACTTCCTGCCCTGGTGCCTTGGTGGGGCATTCAAGACATGCAAACACTCAGATTCAGCCTTGAGACAAGAAACTGGCCAATTCCCTACTCAGACATTAGGAGACGCTGCTTGGCCATAGGGGGGCTTTGCACCTCAGTTTACTCTTACTCACATAGACCAGGATCCTGGCCTGGAACCTCCAGAGGTGGTTTCTAGTCCTGGACTGGCCACTATCACTTTGAGAAAACTTTCTCTTCTCTGGGCCTCAGTCTGCCCATTGGAATAAAGCATCAACAGGTTTGCTCAAGGATCTGAAGCGCCAGCTTACCGATGTAGTGCTGTACCAGCTCCTGCACCGACTGGAACTGGGCCCTCGTGGTGATGTAGTAGCCACCAGTGTCCAGCTTGCGGATTTTGTAATGTTTGACGTGATCACCTCTGGTCTGGTCCCAATCACGGATGGACAGGGAGTACGCACCTGTGGGGAAGGGTCACTCTGGATCCACCTCTGGTCATCCTGTCCCTCATTTTGGGAGCTGGAAGAGTCCCCAAAGACAGGAACTCTTTTTTCCCCCCCATTGGGGATTGAACTCAGGATCTTGCACGTGCTAGGCAAGCTTTCACCACTGAGCTACATTACCAGCCCTTTCTTTAAAATTGTATTTTGAGACAGGGTCTTGCTAAATTGCCCCAGCTGGCCTGGACCTTGGATCCTCATGCCTCAACCTCCCAAGCAGTTAGAATTACAGGTGTGTGCCACCATGCCTGGCTGAGGCTAGGACTCTTAAGTCTGATGGCCATATCTCTAGAATCCAGAGCCAGCCTGAGCTCTGCCTCTCTGCTGGATGCCCCTCTTGTCCTTGAACCAAGCATCACCCCCGCCAGGTCCTAGACCAGCCCTAATGGCTGGGCCTCCTAGTGCGCCAGTGCCATGTGGTGCAGCCCCCACCTTTGGTAGTCTCACTCTCCCGAATAAGAAAGGCTCCCTGGGGGTTGCCTTGTGAGAGAAGCTGCCTCTCTGCATCCTTCCTCCCGATCTTTCCAAAGTACCACCTGTTGGGAAGGATAAGCAAGAATCAGGTACATTCCTTTCAAACTCCCCTCCTGAGCAGTTGCCTCATAAGCCAAGACTCAATTTCCTCCCCTGTGAAATGGGGCTCAGATACCTACTTCACAGCCTGGGCATCAAGATCACAGAGAAAGGAAGTAGGAAATGCCTGGCATACAGTAGGTGCCCCTAAAAGGTTAGGATTCTCCTCTTCACCCCTTAGGTATTTCTTGAATTAAAATTACTAGAACCAAGTCACCAGTGGCCGCATCAGGGAGTCAGATTCCCTTAGTCCATCTCACTCATTCTATGGATGAGGAAGTTTAGGCTCAGAGAAGGGAAGTGACTTACCCAGAAAGCTGCCTGATCTACTCCACCTAAAATCCTCTGCATCCACCCTAGTTCTTTTCCCACCACCTCAAGCAATCTCTCAGATCTCCCCAAGCCCAGCCCCAAACGCTTTCCTCCTCTGGCCTCCAGAAACCCTCTTTTGCTTCTCTTCTCCTCTTTCTGACTGTTCCTGACAGCTGCTTTCCCCTCATTCTCTTAGCTTTAGGATGTTGTCCTGAGTCTCAACTTCAACCTCAGACATTACCTGCTCCTGTTTTCTCTTGGGGATTCTTTCTGGGATTCAATCATAGCCCTAAACCAACTGTCCAAAGTCCATTGGGAGAGTAGAAGACTCAGATATGGTCTGATCACCAGATTGACCTGTGACCATTTGGGCTGAATTCAAAGAAGCATAGTTTTCAGATCAAGGAAGGTTAGACGCCTCAGTGAACTCTGGGAGTGGCAGTCCACACCTGCATACTGGGCACAGTTTGGGGAGCAGGGGAGGTATTCCCAAATGGTGTGTCCAGGAGGGCAGGGAGGAGGAGAAAGGAGGAATTGTTGAAGTTTTTTCAAAGCTCTCCTCCCATCCCTACCCATAACATTAACTACTTCCTTTATAAACAATATAGTAAGAACAGCACTTACTTCATGTTTGGCTCTGTTTTATACATACATGTATTCATTTTAATTCTCATAACAACATTGCAAAGTAGGTGCTATTATTATTAGCCCATTAGACAGATGAGGAAATTGAGTGGTTAAGCAGCCTGCCTGAGGCCACACTGTGATGCCAGAATAGGACCCAAGCTGCCTGCTCTGAGGCCTGTGTTCTTAACCACGATGCTACACTTAACCACAACCTGCACTGGACACTTCCGAGACATTTTGACATTGCACCCAAGAGGACATGCACAAAACACCCAAGCCTCTGCCCCTTGCATCTTTACCCCTCCTAGCCTTTATGCCTCCCTTTACCCTCATCAGAAGGCCTCACCCTGCTTGTTCTCTAGCCCTGCCCACTTCTGTCTGCTCAAGAATCCCCCACCCCATGAGCTGCCCCCACATGCCCACTTTTCTTCTTTCCCCAAAGGAAACTGCTCTAAGTCCCTTCCTGCCATTCTGCTCAGCTTTCTCACCCTGCCTCCACTTCACACTGGGTCTCCACTGCCTCCCTTCCATCCCTCCCAGGCTCTGCTATCTGGCCTCTGCCCACACTTCACAGGAGAGATCTCACATCAAGGTCATCCCCATTGCCAAATCTGCTGGCAGCCTCTGACTCCCTCTCCTATTTCCTGAAACTTCTCCTTACCTCCTGGCATGTTTCTCCAATGGCTCCTCCCTTGGGGCAGCTTTCCCCGGAGTTGGGTTCTAGGTCTTCTCCCTCTTCCTTCCCCCTCCCCTGTAACTTTCTCATTTCTACTCTGATGAATCCCACGTTTCTACCAGCCCAGGTGTGCCAACTACAAGAGTCACAGCACATAAACGAAGGAATCCTAGTGCCAATTAGGAAAAGGTGTTCTTCTGGGCTGTGGGCATGGGCTGGGTCCCTCACAAACAAAGCCCAACCAATCGAAATGTTGGCAGCCTCCTCCATTAGGGTATTCCTCCACAAAAATCAATCCAGCGAATGCCCCCACAACCCACGTACCTATACCCACTTTGTCCTGTCTTAGCACTGGCACTACCACCTACTCAGTTCCTCAAGAAGACTTGGAGTCACCTTTGATTCCACCCAGCTTGTCATAGCAAATCCATCACCAGAACCTCCCGTTCTGCAAGGACTCTTCTATCCTTTCTTTTCTCACAAATGTATGGCATCCCTGAGGATAGATCTTAAAAAGCTTTTATGAACCTCAATCTCCTTGTCTATAAAATGGGGACATTGATAATATTAAAAATGTTATTGTGAGGGACTGGTTACAGTGCTTGCCTGGCAGGCACAAGGATGTGGGTTCGAACCCCAGCACCACATACACAACAAAGTATGGAAGCAACAAAGGCCACATGAAAAACTAAATAAAATTGATTCTCTCTTTCACTCTCTGTTATTGTGAGAATTGACTAGGTAAAGTACCTGTTGCAGGGTCTCAAGTATATAAAGGTACTCAGTGAATGGTAATTCCCTGCTTTGTGTGTGTGTGTGTGTGTGTGTGTGTGTGTGTGTGTGTGCTGGGGATTGAACCCAGGGCCTTATGCATGTTAAGCAAGTAGGCTTCAACTGACCTAGCTACACCCCAGCTCCTCCCTGCCTCCTTAATAGAGTTAATTAATTGTTTCCTTGAAATTATTTGGCCTTGTGTGTACTAAACCACTACCCAACCACTGAACTGAGTCGCAACCCCCACTTTACAGGTTTTATTTTGTTTATTTTTATATGTGGTGCTCCGGATCAAACTCAGGGCCTTAGGCATGCTAGGCAAGCACTGTATACTCAGCCACACCCTGCCCCCCCAGATCCACTTTATAATTCTTTAAAACTCATGCCCTGTTACCAGCACTGAGAGGCAATGTGTATAATGCCTAGCCAATGCTGCTGGACTATGGTTCACACAGCAGCTCCACTGCTCACTGGGCAGCCATGTGAACATGGGCAGCCATGTGAACACAGCCTTAGCTTCCTCATTTGTAAAACAGGATAATTATAGAAGCACTTTAAAGAGCGCCCCAAGCACTGTACCTGCTGTACATGTATTATTTACTGTCAGCATCACCATCTCCTTTTATTCCTATAGAAACTTTATAAAAGTATAGATAAGAGAGCTTGGACTCCAGGGTCCTGGCCACAGGGCTGGCCTCCCCGCCATCCCCACTCACTCTTCAGCTTGGATGGAGTCCACCGGGGCCACATAGTTGCTGGGAATATAGCCAGTTTGTCCAGAGCTGAGAGACCTGGCTTCCCACCAGTCACCTTCACTGCAAGCAGAGAATGGGGATGGGGCGGGGGGGTGGTGTCAGTGTCAGCTCCAACTCCTGGGGCACACTGGGGCTAGACAGGGCCACACTGAAGATTGGTTGGAGACTGGCCCTGCCAACCCCTCAACTCCCATCTGCTCCAGCCCCAGCCACTGCAGCAGCCCCAGGAGGGCTGCTCCCTGAAGAAGGAATCAGTTTGAGGACATCTGGACCTCCTGGCCCCTTTCCTCTCACTCCTCAGCTGGGCAGAAGCTACTCAGCTACGACACTTGTCCCACTGAAGTCCCCCTCCCCGCAACTAATGGTTACATATTTCCTTCTAAATAAAATCCAGACAGTTCATTCTTTTTCCTTTTCTTTTTCCAGTGCTCGGGATGGAACTCAGGGCCAGGCACATGCACTCCCACTCAGTCTCTGAATCTCAATCTTTATGATCCATCTAGACTGAATCACTTGGTGTTTTCCAGAAGTCACATTTATTCCCGTTCTCTCTTCCTCTTTTCTCACCTCTTCCTTCACTACTCATTCATTTTTCTAATCTCAGCTTAAAATTCACCTCCTACAGGAAGCCTGTCCTAATCACCGCTACCCTGGGGACCATGTTTGATCTTCTTTTTGTGCCTGTATTTCCTCATGTTCTTTCTACTCACAAAGTAGTAACCACACATGTTTTTTTTGGGAGGGTGGTACTCGGGATTGAACCCAGGGGTGCACTACCACTGATCTACACCCTAAGCCCTATTTATTTATTTAGACATAAGGTCTTGCTGAGTTGCTCAGGCTGGCCTTGAACTAGTGATCTTCCCATCTTAGGCTCAGTAGATGGGATTAGCAACATGTGCCCCACCCCAACTGCCACCTCAATCGCTGGTGTTTTGTTTTTCGGTGCTGGGGTTGGAAACTAAGGTCCTGCACATACATACTAGGCAAGTGCTCTACCACTGAGCTGCACCCCTAGCCCTCACCAGAGGCTTTTACTGTCACGTATATGTGTCCCCAACTAGGCTGGAGCTTTCTGAAGACAGGGACCAGTTAAGGCTCTTCTCAGGGTCCTGCTCCCAACCCCAGGCGATGCCCTCAGCTAGGAGGCCTGGGCACTTACGTATTGTTCAGGATGTGCAGCTTCTCGCCCTTTGTGAAGGTAAGATCTTCCTCTGTCCGGGCCTCATAGTCATACAGGGCGATGAACATGGTCACCCCAGTCCCTGCAGAGTCAAGGTTGCTCAGCACAGAATGGGGCACCAAGGAAGCTGCATCCCAAGATTTCTATTCCTCAGCTAGGCACCGTGCCTTCACCCTGCTACAGTGCCTCAGTTGCCAAAGGCCTTTGGAGCCCAGTGGATTTTGGACTTGACCCGCACATAGATTCAGGATACACAGTTTCATATCCTTCTCACCCTGGGGAGTCCCTGTGTTGCCCACTCCTCTTCTTTCCCACCAAGAAGACCTCCCACCTGGGAAGTGGCACCTGAGAGGCCACAAGCATCTGTCATTGGGGTGCCTCCCTCAGAACAAGCGCCTGCATGTTCTCAGATGAGAACAGAGCTCCATCTCCCACTTAGACCAGGGTTCCAGGGTAGAGCTGTGCACATGCCTCAGTGGGGTGAGCTTGAGAGCAGAGCTTTGTCTCCCACATCAATCTGGAAGCTTCCAAGGACAAGTCCACACTTCCTCTTCCCTCAATTTCTCCCAGGATCCAGGAAGCACCTGTCTCTAGCTCTCTAGACTCACCTGAGATACCACTGATGGTGCCACTATTGAGGAAGGCAGGGCTGGTGGGCTGAGGGGTAAAGTTGTTATAGTTGGGGATGTGGGCAAAAGAGGATGCAGGCCGGGCCTGGGTGGGGTCAGGGCCATAGCGATCTGCAGCTCCATAGCTCCTGAAGTCCCCTTCCAAGTCAACATCTTCCTTGGGTGCCGGATCCAACTTCTTGCAGAACACACAGCCCATTCCAGGTACCCTGCTGCAGAATGGGGCTGTGCCTCACTCAGGGGCCCCTGCCAGGGGTACCACCCTATGTGCTCATGTGTGCACAGGGATACACACACGCACGAACACTCGCACAGTCACCAAGCTCCCACTCTAGGGCCTGGATTGGGGTCCTCCCTAGTGAGGGATAAAGGTGGTGCAGGCCTGTAATCCCAGCAGCTCAGGAGGCTGAGGCAGGAGGATCACAAGTTCAAGTTCAAAGCCAGCTTCAGCAACTTAGCAAGGTCCTAATCTACTTAGCAAGACCCTGTCTCAAAGTAAAATATAAAAAGGGCTTGGGATGTGGCTCAGTGGTTAAGCAACCCTGAGTTCAACACCCAGTACAAAAACAATTAAATTTAAAAAGTTGGGGCAGGGCCACCCTTCTGTCTATCTTCATGTGTGGATAGAGTATGTGTCTCCTCAGTGCCAACTCTCCACCCCCTCAAGTCTATATCTCTGGGGCTGATCTTATTATTATTATTTTATATAAAGAGAGAGGGACAGTGAGAGAGAGAGAAAGAGAGAAGCAATCCCATTTAGTTTTTCATGTGTCGAGACTCGTTGTGTACATGGTGATGGGGTTTGAACCCGCGTACTCACACATGCCAGGCAAGCGCCATAACGGCAGAGTCACTGCTCCAGCCCTGGGGCTGATCTTTGGCTTTGGGATGTTGCTGTGTTGATTCACATATTTTTGCCACCTACTGCTTTGAGATGTTGTATATCTGCAATTCTTTCAGTGTGCTTAACCATGTGCATCTTTGTATGTCTCTAAGTGTGTTTGCTTGTGTGTGTGTGGGTTCGTGTGTAATGAAGTATGTACAAATGTCTGCAGGTGTGTTTGGCTATATGTATCCAATCCATATGAGTGTGTGTATGTATTTCTGTGTGAGCATGTCTGTGTGTGTGTGTGAGAGAGAGAGAGAGAGAGCACGCGTGCACAGGTTTGCATGAGCAGGTGTCTCTGATCTGTGTGTCTGCGACAGTGTATACAGCTCTGGGAAGAAGCTTATGGGCTTGTCTCTCTGTGTCTGCGCCTTTGTGCATGAGAGCTGTGTGCCTGCACCTGGAGATTCCCTGCAGAGGGGGATCAAGGCCATTTCCTGTCGTGGGTCCAGCCTCAGGCCTCTCAAGCTGCCTCATTCTGGCTCCCCTATCCGTTACCTAGCAACAGGGCCCTTGTAGGAGGAGGGGGCTGTGAGGCAGTTGTGGGGCCCAGGAAGGCCACCCCCTCCCTGTTTCCTGACCCTGAAAGCCTTAGTCCTCCCCCGCCCCACTCACCCCACAGGCCCCTGACTCCTGGGTCAGAGGGGCTGCTGCATGGTCCTTGGGAGGGGCTGGAGACCCGAGGGCGAGACAGAAGGACATGAAAGATGAAGGCCCTGCCAATGTTCCTGGCAGCCAGCTGCCCAGCTCCTGCCCTCTTCAGGAAGCCAGAAGGCCTGGGCTCCACCCCAGCATGACTTCTGCTTCATTTCCCTTCCCACCACCCCTGGTACTCTTACACATGCACACACTCACGTAGGACATACCACCCACAGCAACTCTCTCACACCCAGACCCACCTGACACCAACACATGACACACACACCAGCACACAGCCACACAACACTCACAGCATATGCTTGCATGAGTGTGCTTGCCAACAGCACTGCACACCAGCGCAGCTCGAGCAAGCCCAGGCTGTGATGCACGACAGCCCCCACACGTACCCACGCATGTGCACGCATGGATGCCGCCCCGGTTAACAGACTCACACGCGCAGACACTCCCATTTTTGTATTTAGACCCATTCTCTAATTGGATTTCTATCAAGCTGTGCTCAGCTCACTCACAGGCCCCTAGTCGTTGTCTGTTAAAAAACAAGCCCTTCCCTGGAACCCTGCTTCTGCTGCCTGTCTGCGCCGGCCAAAGCCCAGCAGCCCAGGATCTCTGGTGCCAGAATGAGAGTGGACACCTACCTCTAGAGCGCCACTCCTAACCCCACATCAGAGAAGGCTCCAGGGCAGAAGTTGGGGCCAGCAGTCCCTTGGGGAGCTCCCCAAATGAACCAAACCTCCTCTAGCAATGGTGCCTTCTGAGCAACAGGGCAGACAGGTCATTGAGCAAGGGGTCCCCGCCCCTCCTCCGCCCAGCCAGAAACTCTGCCATTGCAACACTCAGAGAGGAACTGGCTGGGGAGAGGGCTCTGTTTCCTAAGATGTAATAGGAATGGAGAGTTGTAGGGTGGGGCCAACCCAGAGAATCTGTTTCCCCCAGCGGGGCCTGAAGATCCTGGAGATAGGGGTCTCTGCCTTGCCTCCCTTGGCCCCCAGTCTAGTCCTCCTATACAAAGAGGCTCCTCCTCTTTTCTTGGGGTCCTGCCCTTTCGCCAGCACCACTAACCTTTTCCAGAAGGCCTTCGCGGATCCAACAGGTCCAGTTGACTGTGGACGGTTCCGTTACATCAGTGCCCTGACCTGTGTCCTAGTCCCACCAGCCCCTTTCATCCTTTGCTGGGACCGTTCACCCATGTGGTGAACTGTAAGGCCAGCTGTGGTGAGAGGTCTGCCCTAAAATAGTCCCTGTTCACTTGGCCCCCCACCGAGATCTTCACCCCAGGACTCTTCTCCTGTGAAACCACAGCCTCCAAAAGACCAGGCTGCAAGCTGGTTAGGGTCAAGGAGAGAATAAAGGAGCGGGGATCAGGGGTATGGGGGGGAGGAGCTGGAGCAGTAGCTCAGCGGTTAGAGCTTGCCTGGCATGTGCAAGGACCCGGGTTGGAACCCTAGCATCACTTACACAACTAAGTGTCAGAGAAACAAAGGCCAAATGGAAAAATAAATAAAAAGTTGAATCTCTCCTTCTCTCTTTCACTCTCCTGCTCTCTTAAAAAAAAAAAAAAGAGCAGGGGAAAGAGACATCTAGGACTGAGGTAAAGGGACTTCAGGGAAGATGAGAGGAAAGATGGGGCTGATAGGAAAGCAAGGGTGACAGGGCCAGAATGAAGGTCTTCTGTCAGGAAGATATACACACCTCAAATGGTGCGGCAAGCTGATATTGAGCACACAGGCCTCTTGACGCAGTCTTGGACATCATCTCAGCTACACATGACATGTCATACTGACTCTGAGCTCCTCTGAACGGATTCCCAGCACAAACATCTTCAAGTGTTCATGCACCTCATATACACACATCTCTGGCCCTCATCCATCTGTGCAGACACTTACACAGCCTCTCCACAAGGACAGCAAACACAGGGTCTGTAGCTTTTGCTATGTGCCTGCTACTGCGTTAAGCACTGTACCAATACCACCTCATTTTGTTCTCACATCTGGCCTATGAGTTTATGTATTATTATTGCTATAATTGATGAGGAAAATGAGACACAGGAAGGCTTACAAACAAGTCCAAGATCACACAAAAGACGTATCTTGGCATGTGGCTCCAAAATTTGAGCTCTCAACCAATTCCTTCCATTGCCTGTCACAGATATAACTGGCAGTTGTGATCATTCCTACAAGCGATCGCAAATGCAGAGCCCCCACAGGGACACACATAGATTACATGGCCCTCTCCTTGAAACCAGCCTCACAGAACTCTCTTCTACAGGACACAAACTTATACAACCCTGGGGTTTCCACATAGGTACAATGTTGTCACTTCCAAATACTACTCAGGTGTGTATTGCCATAACATATCTATATCAGCCCAAGGGGAGCTCCAAACTCTGCATGCCTGAGTAGGATACTAGATCATTACTTGCTGAGGCCAAGGAGGGCTTAGCCCTTGTGGGCTAAGGAGGAGCCCTGGCAAGGCTGACAGAGTGACCAGCAAGCTGAGGTGGGCAGTTCTCAGGGCTTTATCACTCCCAGACTTGAGGGGACCCAGCTGGGCCTGGCTCTTTGGGACCAGTGTGCTGAGGGGCTGAGAAGCTGTGGGACACAGGGTCTGGCATCTGCATGGCCCCAGAAAGGGGCCACACTGTATGTGATCATGCTCATGTGGTTTTTCTCAGAGGAGAAGAAAAGATGGGGAGAGACAGAGGGTGTGGAGACCAGCGCAGTGTGTTGGGTGGGGGGCTGGGAGCCGAGACCGAGAGATGCAGAAAACCAAAGAGAGGCTGAGAAAGCCAGAGAGACATAAAGATGGAGAGAAAAAGGAAGAGACAGAGACAAAGAGAAACAGTGTGGTGAGCTGGTAAACTGACTCTTAAGAAAAACAAAACAGGGCTGGAGTGGTGGCTCGGTGGTTACGGTGCTTGCCTGGCATGCACAAGTACACGGGTTCAAACCCCAGCAACCCACGTACACAACTAAGTGTCAGAGCAACTAAAGCCATGTGAAAAACTCAATAAAAATTGATTCTCACTGTCCTTCTCTCTCTCTCTCTCTCTCTCTCTCTTTTTTTTAAAGAGCAACAACTTTATTTAGTTCTTCACATGGCCTTCATTGCTCTAACACTTTGTTGTGCACATGGTGCTGGGGTTTGAACCCGGGTTCTTGTGCTTGCCAGGCAAATGCTGAAACCACTGAGCTACCGCTCCAGCCCCTTCTCTCTTTAAAAGAAAGAAAGAAAGAAAGAAAGAAAGAAAGAAAGAAAGAAAGAAAGAAAGAAAGAAAAACAAGCCCCGATTGGTAGCATTTACTGATATTCATGGTGTAAATATTTCCCCTCCATGGCTGATTTAAGGTTACTAAAGTGACTTCCTGAAGGCTGAGCTAGGAAGGGATGCAAAGAATCAGCTCTTCTGAGCCTGTGTCATGCGGCTCCCGCACATCACCTCCAAGAAGAAACTGAGACAAATACAAAAAGACAGCAGAGTCAGAAATGGAAGGTAGAGGGCTGGAGTGGTGGCTCAGCGGTTATGGCACTTGCCTGGCATGCGCGAGGACCCGGGTTCAAACCCCAGCACCACGTACACAGCCAAGAGTCAGAGAAACAAAGGTCACGTGAAAAACTAAAAAAAATTGATTTTCTCCTCTCTCTCATTCTCTCCCTCTCTTTAAAAAAAAAAAAGAAAAGAAAGAAATGCAAGGTATTAAAAAAAGCAACAGAGATACAGAAACAGAAAAAGGCAGAGATGAAAAGAAAGGTCAGTGGCAGGAAACTAAGGAGACCAAGAGGGTGAAAGTAGAGAGAGAGAGAGAGAAAGAGAGAGAGAGAGAAAGGGCCTGTGTCCTCTGCTCAGGCATCTGCACGAGAATAGCCCCCAGGACTCTTTGCCCATCCCTTGCTCTGATCCCAACCACAGGCCATCAATCCTCTAGGGAGTGATAGAATTCGTCTGGATGGCAGAGTTATTAGTAAAAACGTGCTAATTTATTAAACAGTTACACACTGGTTGGCATCATGCCAAGCAATTCCTATGCATGATCTCATTTAGTAACCTTATGAGGTAGGTTTTATTTTTAACATTATTTTACACATAAGGCAACTGAGGCACAGCTGTTAAATAACTTGCCCAAGATAACATTTCCAGTCAAATTGGTTCCAAAGCCCACCTAAGCATTCTTCTATTTTGGAGTCCTAGTTGCAGCAATGATGGGTGTCCCTTTATTAGTGCCTACTGTGTGCCAAGTCCTGAGCAACATGCTCTAGATTCTAGTTATGGCTCAGAGAGAGAAATTGATCTGCCCTGTCCCAGGCACTGAATTTGTCTTCTTACTAACACTAGAAAGGGAGAAGCTCAAAGAGTGGCCACCAGAATTCTGGGCACTGAAGGAGCTTGAGTCTGTTTGTGAATATATAGTTTTTTGTTTTGTTTTAAAAAGAGAGAGAGAGAGAGAGAGAATAAACTTTTTTAAAAAAAATCTGGGTCTTGTTTTCCTGATACTTCATTTTGTATGTGGTACTGGGGTTTGAACCTGGGTCCTCATGCATGCCAGGCAAGTGCTCCAACTGCTGAGCCACAACACTCCAGCCCCTCCTTTTTTTTTTTTTTGATGCTAGGATTCAAAGCCAGGACCACATACATGCCAAGCATATACTGTACCACTGAGTTATACCCTAAGCCATGAGTTGTCCCTTGAACATCTGGTTGACAGGAATAGGTTCCCATAGCCCCATCAGGATCAAAATCAGGGTATAGGTATCAGAGCTGCAATCCAACCCCAGTTCGTGGTGTTCCCCCACTTTAACATCTACCCCTAGGTGACCCTCCCCAGGCCTGTTCTTCAAGGAAGGCCTCTGAGCCTGTTTTCTTGTCTGCACCTTCTGTGAAGAACAGTTGTGAGAATTTAATGAGACAAAGCTCTTGCTCAGTGTGCGGTGGCCAAGTTAGACTGAGACCCACTGAGGGCAGAGTAGAATATTTTTTTTTTTTTTGGAACTGGGGGTTGAACCCAGGACGTTGCGAATGCTGTGCAAGCGCTTTGCCACTGAGCTACATCCCAGCCCCTAGAATATCTTTCAGGGACACTTGTCAGTCCACCTTCCTCTTGTGGATAGGTGGGGAGTGACTTGCTTGAGGTCACACAGCCAGGCAGAAGATTCAAAGCCAGGAACTATTAATTCAATCCAGAGTTCTGTTCTGGCACTATGGTTTCATTCTCCAAAGCCTGGGGAAGATCATGCTGTTCCCGACTGGTGAGTATCATTCTCCCTACCCAGCCACTGGCCAACTGAACACATCATCCCTGACATATCATATGGCAGCTGACCACCCAGCAGGGAACCTGCCTCCCACTCACCCCTACTTTTGTATGTAGCAGCCCCAGGCCCACCCATCCTTTCTAGGGGGCTTCCAAAGGTTTTTAAGGCTTTGATGTATATACAAGATGTCCTGTCCTCTCAGCCCCTGCCAAAGATCTGGGAATCAAGAGACAGATTTAGACTCACATTCTACCCCTATGCGACAACTAGCTGCAGACATCAGGCAATTCAATTCATCTCTCTGAATTGAAGTTTCCTTGCCTAAAAAATAGGAATACAAATCTCTACCTCCTGGGGTTGCTCTTGAGCATCAAATGCTGTCAAGCCCCTGAAAGCACCAGGCACACAGTAGGTGCTCAGTGAACTTTCACTTCCTTCCCTTTCCTTTGAAGAAGGCAGTGGGGAGACAGGTGGGAGTGCAAAGTTGGGCAGGGCTGAGAGAAAGAGAAGTTCCCAAGAGAGGTGAGAGAGCTGAGCTGGCCTAGCACGACTGGGGATTTCACCAAAAGGGAACTGGGTCCTGGGGCAGTGGCAGGAAACCACCATCCTGCAAGAGTTCCGGCTTCTCCTCAGGGCTCCTGGCTGAGCAGGGGCAGGAAGCAAGGCTAAGGTCTGCAGATACTCCATCTCTCACCATGGCTGACTGAGGACTTCCATCCTCACCTGCAGTCTCATCACTGAGTCTTACCACCCACAGGATTCCAGAGCCCTTACTGAGCCCCCATCGCTCTCACAGGGGCCCTCACTTCTCATCAGCCCTCTGCCACCTCACACCTTCTCTTCTTGAGGCCTCACAACCTGCCCCACACCTGAACATTCAGGGGCTAAGACACGCCCCATCAGACTCACTCTGAGGCCAGGTATGTGTGTATCTCTGTGACCCACCAGCTGTACCTTCCCCGTGGTCCAGGAGGAGATGTTGAATTTTCTCCACTTCTTGAGAGTAAAAGTGGTTTTCCACCCATCACTGAAAACCTGCCCACCAACCTCTAAAACAGGGGTCTTTTGATTCTCCTGGCCTGGGACTCAGGATTTTCAGAAGATGAGAACTATGCGGTTGATGAGGAACTGAGAGAACAGGAGTCTAGATTGCATAGGTGCCAGATGGAAAGCCCCCTCCCAGGTCCTGCTTGGGTAGGGTGGGGTGCATCTTTCCCTTTCCGTCTCAACCAGCCCAGTCCGCTCTGCATGGAAAGGCCTTTGGCTCCCCCTGCTTTCGCTGGCTCCAGGTTTCTCTACGTGCCATGGCCTGACCATTTCCTTTACTCCATCATGCCCAGGTGGCTACTGAGAACACCCAAACACCCACACACAAGCTCACAGGCTCAAGCTCACTCACTCAAAACCCAAACCATACTTGCTAACATTCTCACACCCTCACTTGCAGCTTCACACCCACCATGCAGCACCAGCTGACCTTGAAGCCCAAGGACCCCACCCTTTCCTTGCTGATCTACCAATCCCAATTCCAGAGGGCCATATGTGCTTGGGCAGGGATGGGATGGGGACTCAGGCCTCAGTGCTGGCCACCTCTTAAAATGAAGTATCCTAGCTTGGGGCTTCTACCGCTAGCCCCGCTGACTCCCAAACCTGCATCTTCCCATCCATTAAGTGGCAACTGAGCCCTGTTCTTCCATCCCCACCACAGATGGAAAGATGCAAGGGTCTCAAGATCCCTGAGACCACAAGCCTGAGGGATGATCAACTGGGTGTGGCACCATGGAGGTTGGGAGACAGATTTCAAACTCTGCTGGGATCCCTGTATGCACCCTCAACAGATTCACAGACATACACATATTAGCACCAACTGTGTGCTGCTGGTCCCTGGAGGCCCTGTTTATAAGACCCAGGCTTTCTGCTCCCCATCCATGTTTTGAGAAGGTGAAGGACAGTCACACTGGGTCAGGGATAATCCTTAACCCCTTCAGCAAAACTACTTTTTCTATAATCCCAGCTAGTTGGCAGGCTGAGGCAGAGGATTCAAGTGCCAGGCCAATTCAGCAAAACCATGTTCCTAAATAAATAAATACGATAAAAAGGACTGGGGATGTAGCTCAGAAGTAGAGCTCTAGGGGCTGGAGCGGTGGCTCAGCGGTTTCGGTGCTTGTCTAGTAAGCACGAGGACCCGGGTTCAAATCCCAGCACCATGTACACAACTGAGTGTTGGAGCAACTAAGGCCATGATAAAGTTGTTTCTCTTCTCTCTCACTGTCCCTCTCTCTTTAAAAAAAAGAAGAAGAAGAAGAAGTAGAGCTCTAGCCTAGCATGCCTGAAGCCCTGGGTTCAATGCCCGGCACCGCAAAAACAAAGCAAAAACTGCTTTCTGCAGGAGATTCACCTGGGAGAGAAATACATTTCTCCCTGCAGTTCAAATGAGGAAAAGGAGACCCAGAGACACACATCAATTAAGAGCCCAGTCTCGCTAAGAACTCAGCTCTCTGAGACTGCAGTTCCCTCGCCCCAGGATCCCTGAACACTGAATGTCATCGCCTCACTCCTCGGGCAGGCAGTACAACCCCAACCGAGGATCCAAAACATTAGCGGGACCAAAGGGGGCAGCCAGCAGCGAGCCTGCAGTGACCGAGCACCCGCTGGCCTCTCCGCCCTCTCGTTGCCATAGAAACGACCCCGGCGGGCATTCGCGGTCAAAGGCAGGATTTCCGTCGGGGCGGCCAGCAATTCCCGGATCCCGAGGGGAACGCAGACCAAGACCGCCACTGCAGTCAGGGAGGGGGCACCCAGGGAAGCACATCCCTGCTGAGGGCGGGGACTTCCCCAGGAAGCAGGGTCCCACACCTCTAGCGCCTAGCAGGAGTCCCCGGGCCACCCGGAGCCCGCCCACCACGGCGGGGAGGGCCGGGGCGGGGGCTGCAATCGTGGCGCCTCGCTCACCCCCCGGCCGCCGGCATCACCCCAACTTCTGCCTATTCGGGATAGGGGGCATTCCTAGACCCCCGGGACTACACCCCACACTCTGCGTCTTCCACAAATCGCCCTCCTTGCCTCCCTTCGCGTGAACTCCTGCACCTGCTCCTCCCAGTGCCCCCACCTAGTCCCCCTTCTGCCAGAGCTCTCAGCTTCTCCCTACTTTCTCACTCTCAAAGTCCCCTCTTTTTGTCCCCGAGACTCCTTTTTGGGCCCCTTAGTTCCTTCCCTGTACTCTTTGCTGGCTTCCAAAAATCTATCAACCTCACTCCATAGGTTCCCTCCGTTTTCCCCATCAGACCTATATTGGGGGTCTCTTAGTTTGCTGTCTCCATATTTTCTCACCCCTCTCCCCAAATTTTATCAGTCTCACTCTGCAGGTCCCAGGTTTTCTCTTTAAGCCCTTCTCGGGGTAGGCTCCCCTGGCGGTGAACACACTCGGTCTCCTCCTCCCTAACTTCAGGCTCCTCTCCCCCCGCCCCCGCCCCCGGGCGCTGTAGGGTGTCCCTGCCGGCGCCGGCGGTGCCCTCCCCAGCCCCCAACTGACCCGGCCGCCTACCTGGTCCCAGGGGAGCCCGCTTCTGACCGACCTGGGTCGACCCAGCCCGGTTCCCAGCAGCCACGAGGGCTGAGGGGGGGAAGAAGTGGGGTGCTGCCCGCCTCTGCCCGCTGCCCCTTCTGGGCAGAGAGGAGGAAGCCACTTCGGACTTCTCTTAATTGCGGTGGCGGTGGCGGCGGCGGGGAGAATTCGCAGTCACTTCCCAGCCCCAAGCCAGCTGCCCGCAGCGGGGAGGGGCCCCCAGATCCCGGGCCCGCCCGCCCCCCCTTCCCGCCTTCCCGGGTTACGCAGGGTCGGAGGGTCGGGGTCGGCTCTCGGCTCTCTCAGCCCCCTCCCCACGCTCCAGCTCCACCCTGCATGGCCTTCCCAAAGGCCCCTCTTCCAAAAGGACAGGTTTCTCACCCCAGAAGCATCTGCTCATTTAGAATCAATAGGCAATTGACTCTGTCGCTGAGCCCCCACCCCTACCCCTTTTCCTGCTGGCAAAACCAAGAACCAGATCAGAATTGGCCTTACACAAGTTCGCAAAGACAGTTGACCTGAGACTGCTGTCACCAGAGCCACCATGGATCTGGATCTTGTCACCATGCCTTGCCTTCCCTTCCTTAGGGGCTGGGCACTGAGGGCCAACGGGTGTAGAAGTGGGGAGCAGGGAGGACCCTGCCCTTAAGAAACTGCTTTTCAGGGCTGGGGCAGTGGCTCAGTGGTTACAGCACTTGCTTGGCATGCACAAGGGCACAGGTTTTAACGCCAGCACCATATGCACAAAGTGTCCTTTCAAGCAATGAATACCACATGGAAAAATAAGTAAACTTGATTTTTCTTACTTTCTCCCTCTCTTTAAAAAAACGTGAATTTTCTTTTAAGAGAGCGAAGGAGAGCTTGAGAGATAAAATCAATTTTATTTAGTTTTTCATGTGCCTTTCATTGCTCTGACACTTTGTTGTGTACATGGTGCTGGGGTTCAAACTCCAGTCCTCATGCGTGCCAGACAAACACAGTAACTGCTGAGCCACTACTCCAGCCCCAAAAATGTGAATTCTTAAAAAAAGAAAAAGAAACTGCTTTTCAGAAGGATCCATCCTCAGGCCACAATCACATCCAAATTTTAGACTTTTAGAAAAACTGAGTGTCATCCTTTATCACAGTTCCAGCCTTTCCCAGTAAGGATCCCTGACTCCTACCCACCTGGGATCCACCCTACTCCTCACTGTTACTTCTTCTGCCTTCAACCAAAAACCAGGAACATCCCTCCTGCCTGGGAAGAAGTGTGTGTGGGAGGGTTGTTTGAAGAAATATGTAGGGGGTGGTCGGGAAGGAGGGAGAGAGGGTGTGTGAACTCAGCAAGGGAGGGAATGACATGATGACTTTGGTTTTAGAATGAACAACTGGAACAAGTCTGTTTCTATGCAAGGGCAGGGATTTGTATGTACAGCAATGTGTCTGGTGTGACTTCCGGGTGACTGAGAGTGGTGGGATGTAGATAAGAATATCTTCTCTTAGGAAAGTGGGAGGGGGGGATGAGGAAAACAGTAAAGCCATTAGGGTGCAAAGACTTGGAAGGTTGGCCTTGCCCTAGCTGGGCAGCATTACTCCCACCGCTGAGCACCCGAACAGGCTGTTGGTCCACATGTTCTATTGACAAATAACATTTATCATTGCCTATCAGGTGCCAGCCTTAGGGAACACAGGGATGAAAGAGACTGGTCCCTGCTCTTAGGGGAGCTTCCAATCTATCCATCTTGCTCTGTCATCTTTCAAGGTCTGGCTCACAGGCCTCTCTAGGAAGCTTTCGGTGATAAGTCACCCTCACCCCCAGAAGAGCACTCAGCAACTCCTGCCTGGTATATGATTAGCTCCAGGGGGCTGGGCATGAGGAACGTTTTCCTCAAGGGCAGGACTGGGTCTGGCTTTCCTGTGTGCTTCCCGTGCAGGGCCTGGCACAGTAGCAGGCTCTCTGAGCACAGGAATGTATGAATCAGCCAAAGAACTAGAAAATTAAGAGATAAACAAAAGAAAGCCCAGTGAAAAAATTAAATAATTGAAGGGAAGAATAAATTTGAGGCTGGAGTGGTGGCTTGGTGGTTACAGCCCTTGCCTGGCATGCACCAGGACGTGAATTCAAACCCCAACACCATGTATACATGGAATGTTGGAGCAGCAAAGACCACATGAAAAACTAAATAAAAATTGATTCTCTCTTTCTTTCATTGCCCCTCTCTCTCTTAGAAGAAGAGAAGGAGGAGGAGGAGGAGGAAGAGCAGGAGGAAGAGGCTGGAGGAAGAGGCTAACCTTGAATTTGAGATCCTCCTGCCTCAGTCCCCTGAGCTGGGATTACAGACATGTACCATGGCACCCAACTTGATCCTCCTCTTTAAAATACATGTTGGATCACCTCACTTGTTTAAAATCTCTCAGTGGCTTACCTTTCATTTTGCTTGGAATAATAAAAGTGAAATATAATACAGTAATAAAAAAAAATCATAAAATCCAAAGTCCCTGCTATGGCCTCCTGGCTTTCCCCATTCAGTCCCACCATGAACCATGTTCCTCTTTTGCTCCATTGAAATCTTTTTCAGTTCCTAGAATACATTGAATTTGTGCCTCAGGGACTTCTTGCAGGCTGTCCCCTTTTCCCAGGACACTCTTCCCTTTTCTTTTCACAGTACTGGTTCCTTTACATTCTTCACTGGAAGGGCCATCTCCTCCCAGAGACTTCCCTGACTGCCTCATCAAAGGAAGTCCCCTCGTTCTGGGTCTCAGCACTTTGTTTTTCTTCTTCATGGCCATCACCGCCTGGAATTGTGTATCATTCTGTTCTGAGCCCTGACTTCAGGAGACGCCTGTACTACTTGACACAGAGACAGGGACAATTTTAGCTCTCAGTCACTCCTTCAGAATAATCTCAGGAACAGACGTGGGGACCAGACTGCCTCTTCCCAGCTCTGTGATCTTTCATGGCCTTTCAGTAACTCATTCATTCATTCAGCCAAATCTCAAACTTTTGAGTCAGTACTCAGTATCATGCTGAGTGCTGGAGGCTAAGTACGGAATTCTGCCCAGTTCCTGTCCTCTGTGCGGCACTTGCCCCCTATGTGGCAAAGGACAAAGCACAGAGCAAAGAGGCCACAGGAGAGGCCTTTTGAAACTGTCCACTCTCTGTCCACAGTCTTCTATTCTTTTTGTTTTTGTGGGGGTTTTTTTTGTTTTTGTTTTTAAAGAGAGGGTGGAGAGAGAGAGAGAGAATCAATTTTATTTAGTTTTTCATGTGGCTTTCGTTGCGCCAACATTTTGTTGTGTGAGTGGTGCTGGGGTTCAAACCTGCGTCCTTGTGCATGCCAGGCAAGCACCATAACCGCAGAGCCACCGAAGCAGCCCAAGTCTTCTATCCTTACAGTTCTGTGCTCACATGTTGCTTTAAAATAATTTTAAAAACTGGGGTTGGAGTGGTTGCTCGGCATACGTGAGGACCTGGGTTCAAATCCAGCACCACATACACAACTAAGTGTCAGAGAAACAAAGCCCAGATGAAAAAATAAATAAAATTGATTCTCTCTTTTTCTCTGTCTCACTCTCTTAAAAAAAAAAAAACAAAAAACAAAAACTGATACCAAAACCAAAAATCAAAGGCCAGCAAGCCCCATTTCCCATCTAGACATCCCTTTGCTCATATTCTCACTTCTGCTTTCATCCTGCCTAGATTCTCTTGTCCATCCTTATAGCCCTTCTTTGCAAAAACCCTGCACTGCTCTGCCACCCTCTCCCTCTGGTGTGCTTGCCTGGAAAAACTGGCCTGCAGGAATGCAACCGGCCACCTTCTCTGAGGCAGGAGGGTTTTGCTCTGTGGAAAGGGTGCACAACTCACACCCTCAAAAGAAACTAACCATGGGGCTGGAGCGGTTGCAGTGCTTGCCTGGCATGCACGAGTATGCGAGTTCAAACCCCAGCACCCAACACCACTACACCATGTACACAACGAAGTGTGCAAGCAACAAAAGCCACATGAGAAACTAAATTTAAAAAATTGATTCTGTCTCTCTCTCTCTCTCTCTCCCTCCCTCTCTCTTTAAAAAAGAAAACTAACCAGGCCCAGCCACACTCTGGTGAGTTTCTCAGTGAACTGACTCCTCTATATCTCTGCCCAGATGGCCAGTTCACCTCCTTAATTCTGTCCTCCAAATTCCCTCCTCTTTCCACCCTCCCCACTTGGCCTCTAACACCCTCTCAACCTGGAGGACTCCACAATTTCTGTAATCTCCTTTTCTGCAGCAGTGTCTCTCCCTCTCACAGAATTATCTTCTTAGATTACGAACATGTTCTAGACTCTCCCATTTCAAAAGGAAAAAAAATTGAAAGACCTTCCCTTTGAGAATTAAGGATCCATCCTGCCTTTTCAGGGGGATGGTGTGCATCTGTAGTTGAAGTGGGAAAGCAGTTCTTTGGAGAAAAATGCCAGCAAGATGTGAGCACACAGCAGGAGGGAGGCTACCCACCGGCCGAGGGAGGAAGCCTTAGAATGAACTGTTTTGCCAGCACCTTGATCTTGGACTTCCCAGTCTTGTTGTTTAAGCAAAAAGAAAAAAGGAAAAGAAAGATGCCAGCTGATAACGTAAAAGGAAGGAATATGAGAACCAGAAAAAACGTTTTGTGATCCCAAGGAAATCACTGATTCCAGGCTGGAGGTGCAGCTCAGTGGCAGAGTATTCGCCTAGCATGCACGAGGCCCCGGGGTCAATCTCTAACTCCTACAAACAATCATCGTTTGAAGAATTGTCAGTGATGCTGTCTTCGTCTTCTTGGGCTGCCATAATAAAACATCACAGATTGGGTGGCTTAAACGACATAAATATATTTTTGTACAGTTATGAAGTCTGGAAGTCCCAGATCAAAGCCAGCAAGGCGGGTTTCCAGTACAGGTTCTCTTCCTGGCTTGCAAATGGCCACCTTCTCACTGTGTCCTCACATGGCAGAGGGGCAGGGTGGAGAGAGAGAGAGAGAGAGAGAGAGAGAGTGCCTGCAAGCTCTTTGTGTCTCTTCTTGTAAGCACATTCATCCTAGGAGGTAGAACTCTATACTTAAGACTTCATGAAACCTTACTTATGTCTTACCAAATATAGTCCCATTGGGGGTTAGGGCTTTGACATGAAAGAGGGGCAAAATTCAGTTTGTAGCATGTGCTAAGACAGCTAGGTGAAAGGCTACAAAGAGGGGCTGGAGCCGTGGCTCGGTGGTTACAGTGCTAGCCCGGCCTGTGCAAGTACACAGGTTCAAACCCCAGCAACCCACGTACACAGCTGAGTGTCAGAACAACGAAAGCCAAGTGAAAAACTCAATAAAAATTGATTCTCTCTCTCTCTCTCTCTCTCACTGTCCTTCTTTTAAAAAGAAAGAAAGAAAGATAGACAGACAGACAGACTATAAAGAACAGCATGTTGGTTGGGGCAAGGTGGTCCATGTCTGTAATCCCAATTACTGGGGAGGCTGAGGCAGGAGAAACACAAATTTGAGGTCAGTCACAGCAACTGAGCAAGATCCTGTTACAAAATAAACAATAAAAAGGACTGGGAACGTGTCAATGGTAAAGCACCCCTGAGTTCAATTCCTAGTAGAAAAAAGAAAAAAAAGGAACAGAGTATTGGTATAGTGCTGAAAAAGCCCACACAGATGACTTGGTGTTAGCAAAGACAATTTCTCTCTTTCAATGGCTACCTCTGGGGGTTGGGGATTTAGCTCAGCGGCAGAGCACTTGCCTAGCACGTGCAAGGCCCTGAGTTTGGTCCTCAGCCCTGAAAAAAAAAAAAAGAAAAGAAAAGAAAAAAAAAATCCCCAAATCAATGGCTACCTCTGTTGGGTACCTATCACTGGTACTAAGCTGGCAGTATGTGCCTCCTCGTGTGATGAGGATGACGCATACATCATCACTGTGAAGACTTTTTCATCTGCACGGTTGTTTAAGCTACATCCAATGAAGGAGTCAGAAAACTATGAACCAAACACAGTCCCCTCCACCTGTTTTTGTGTAGCCCATGGACACAGAATCAGCTTTCTTTTCCTCCCTTTCTTTCTCTCTTTCTAATGATGCTGGAGATTGAGCCCAGTGCTTTGAGCTTGCTAAGCACGTGCTCTACCACTAAGCTGCACCCCAGCCCTGGTTTTTACATTTTGAAATGGTTCAACAAAAATCAAAGGAAGGATAATATTTCATGACATAAGAAAATTATGTTAAATCCAGATTTCAATGTCCATAAACAAAGTTGCACTGGAACACAGCCAGACTCCATTTATGTATCGTGCATGGCTGCTTTCGTGTTACCATGACAGAGCAGCATCGCTGCAACCAAGACCGTATGGCAGGCAAAGCCAAAAATATTTATTTTCTGGTCTTTTACAGAAAAAGTTTTCCAAGCCCTGCTTTAGACTTAAGTTCCAGTTACAAGAGATAAGGGTTTAGAGGAATAAGGCAAAGAACACCAAGGGAACCTTCAGACCCATCTACAGTGTGGGACATTCTACAAGACAGTGGCCCTGGTCACCTTTTGTATTATTTTATATTATTTTCTGTGGTACTGGGGATTGAACCCAGGTTGTTCTACCACTGAGCTACACCCCTATCTCTTTTTATTTTTCATTCTGAGACAGGGTCCCAATAAGTTGCCCCGGGTGTCCTTGAACTTGTGATCTCCCTACTTCACCCTGTTGAATTGCTGGAATTGTAGGCAAATGCCACCAAGCCTATCTGGCCTTGTCACTCTCAAAGTAATTGTCATTGAAAGAAAAAGGGTTGGCAGGCCGGAGTGGTGGCTCAGCGGTTACGACGCTTGCCTGGCATGCACGAGTTCACAGGTTCAAACCCCAGCACCACCTACACAATGAAGACCACATGAAAAACTAAATAAAGGTGATATTCTTCCTCTCTCTCTCTCTCTCTCTCCCTCCCTTTCTTTAGGAAAAAAAGAAAGAAAAATGAAAAGGTTGGGGGGAGGGGGACTGGAATGGTGGCTCAGCAGTTGGAGCACTTACCTGGCATAAGCAAGGACCCAGGTTCAAATCTGTACCACATATACAGTTAAGTGTTAGAGAAACAAAGGCCAGATGGAATAATAAATAAAACTGATTCTCTCTCTCGCTCTCTATCTCCCCCCCCTTTCCCTCTCTCTCTTAAAAAAAAAAAGCTGGTATGGGGGGATTGTTTTATATTATAAGAGACTTCAAAGAGGCATCAGCACCAAATGTAATGTGCAATTCTTTTTTTTTTTTTTTTTTAGAAAGAGGGGACAGTGAGAGAGAGAAAGAGAGAAGGAATTTTTATTTTTCAAGTAATCTTCATTACTCAGACACTTCATTATGTATATGGATGCTGGGGTTTGAACACACGTACTCGCACATGCCAGGCAAGCACCGTAACTGCCAAGCTACCTCTCCAGCCCCTAATGTGCAATTCTTGATCAGATTTCTTTTGGAAAATCCAGGCAAGGTGGCACACACCTGTATTCCCAGTGACTTGGGAGGCTGAGGCAGGAAAATCACAAGTTCAAGGCCAGCCTCAGCAATTTAGCCAGGCCCTAAATGCCCTGTCTCAAAAAGAACTGGGGATATAGTTGAGCACAGAGCATTCCTATATTCCATTTCCAGAGCCAAAAAGAAAAAAAAAAAAAGGAGAAAGAAAAGATTTCTTTTGGAAAAATACCCAACTACTATCATCATGTGTATATTGGTTGATGTGTTTTCTTTTTTTGATGCTGGAAATGGAACCCAGGGCCTCATATACCCTAAACACATGCTCTGAGCTACACCCCAGACCCTGTTGATCCATTTTCCCCCTCTCTCTAAGACTGTAAGCTCCACTAAGGCAGGGGTTTTGTCAGTTTAACTTACTACAGTCTAACCCATATCTCACCAGAGTGGCACCCATGAGGTGCTTGGTGAACACTGGGTAAAATGGGTTGGGGGATCCCTTCCTAGAGCAGGGCATATCTAAGTTGATTCTGAAGGACAAATAGCAGGTTGGCCACAGGTGAAATCCAGCTCAGTGGGTCCAATGCCAGGGAGAGCACTCTTTTGGGGTAGGCAGGGGAGGCTCCAGAGAGCAGACCTCTGAGCAAGAGTGAAGGCTCAAGCAGACAGACTTTCATCTCAGGAGCAGAGTGGCTGGTCTCAGGAGGATCCAGAGTGAGCCAGCACGGAGGACCCATGTGGACTGACACGGATGTGACATCGGACATCCATGTGACTGTATGGACCGGGGATCAGCCTCCATGGCCATTCCTTCTTTGCCAGAGGCAGCATAGTTCAAATAGGAGACCCACAAGTTACTAGTTATGCTCTCTTCTGCAAGTGACTTAACCCTTTCCATATCAAAAAACTATAACAGCGATTTCACCGCCAAGCCTTACTATGAGTGTCCCTGCCGGTTGGTCTGTCTGTCTTTTTGCCCAGGATCAGCAATTTTAGGCAGGCAGTGTTTTCAGTATTTGCTCCCTTCTGTAAACCTTGAGCATTTCTTGTCTCTATCACCTTTTGGCTCGATGTGCCTTTTATGGGCGGGCAAATCTTTTAGCTGGGGAAGAGGCAGGATCTCTGACAGACTGTGTGACCTTAAGTAAGTGTTTGCCTGTCTCTGAGCTTCTGTTTCCTGATTTGTACAAGAACAGGGTGGGGATAAGATGCCCCATGAGACCTTTCCATTTTGGGATGTCTTGTTTGGAGTGTGGTCCTCTGGTCTTCTGTAGCACTGGGGAATCTAAGGAGATACTGAAGGTATCAGCTGAGGCCCCTGTCAAAACCCCCAGAAAAAGACCTGATTCATTACCCAATAATGTAGAGGGACCATGGCAATGCTGTTTCCTCCTTCCTGCCAAAGGGAGCATACTTCAAATTTAGGACCCACTAGCTACTAGCTGTGTTTGCAAAGGCAAGTGACTTAACCCTGAGCTTCTCTTTCCATATCAATAAAACTACTGAAAAGAAAAAATAAAACTACAACAGTAATAACCAATTTCTAGAAGAGGATTAAAAGAAGTGAGGGCTTTGAAAATACCTGGATATAAAAAAGTATACATAAGACTGTTCGGAGCCGGGGATTAAGGTCTGATCAGGAGTTTTGGAATCTCTCTAACACCTGTCCCCCAGTCACTCCATTGTCATAAGCTGATAAATGCAGGAAGAAATAAATTGATGTCTATTCTAAAGCAGGCTAGTATATAGTAGGTGTTCAATAAATATTTGTTGAATAAAAAAAATTCCTTCTATATCTACTATCTCACTGGAGCCCTGAGAGCTGGTAAAGGGAAAGATAAAGGTTTTTATCTCTATTACAAAGGTGAAACCATTGCAGCTCAGAGAGGGAGAGTAACTTGCTCAAGGTAACAGAGTACAGCCGGGCTTCCTTCCAGTTGCAAACTCATCCTTAGCACCCTCACCCTTGCAGATCCCGTATAGACAGGGACTTTCTGGGCTGTACCTACATTTTTCTCATATAAGGAAGTGGCCCAGTGCTTGGCAGATAAGCTCCCTTAGTCTGCCCTAAGGGCCCACCTGTGTTCCCAAATAAGACAGAGCCTTCTGGATCGCTGTGCTCCTTGATCAGAGGCAGCTGGACCTTGGCCTAGCTGCCCTTCTTGATCAGTAGACCCATCAAGACACAGGACAGGTGACTCAGAGCTGCACAACAGGGAACCTGGGCCAGTGCTGGGGCCGAGATTGTGGAATTGCCTCTGAGGGGCTGACCCAGCCCAGGGGGCTCATGGCAATAGCGTCCGGCAGTCAGGAGCGTGACATCCCAGAGCCTGGCACTCTTTCCCTGTGGTGATGACTACCACTTTTCTGATCAGTGGCGCTCTTTGCCTGGGGGCGCAGGAGGTGACTGGATGGGTGGGCTCTGGCTGAGAGTGCTACTGAGAAGTCTAGAGCCATCTCGCAGCCTCCCCCCACCAGGAGCGTTTATGATCCCCTACAAGGCCACCCAGGTGCCCTTTGAGACCTAGGAAGACATGAAAACCAGCAGGAACTTAATTAGGTACACTTAGGGCAGGACTTGGAGTCCATCCTCACTTCTGGGTAGGACAGAACATTTCAGAAATGTTTGAATATCAGAACAGAGTCTGGAGTGTGCTGAAACAGCAGAATTTTCATGGGGGTAGAGACTGCAAGAGGAGTGAGGGCTGAGTGTTAAAGCGGGGTGCAAAGCATGATGGATGCTGGCACATTTCAGGGGGACTGGAGTATTAAAGTTGGAGAAAGAGGTGCACAGTGGTGCACACCAGTAATTCCAGCAACTTGAGAGGCTGAGGCAGGAGGATCTCAAGTTCAAGGCTAGTTTAAGCAATTTAGAGAGCCCCTGTCTCAAAATAAAAAACAAAAAGAACTGAGGATACAGCTCAGTGTTAGAGTGCTCTTGGGTTCTATTCCCAGCTTTGCAAAACAACAACAACAACAATAATAATAATAATAATTAATAATAATAATAATAAAGTTGGAGGGACTGGAGCAGTGGCTCAGTGGTTAAAGCAATTGCCTGGCATGTGAAAAGACCCCGGTTCCAACCCTAGCACCACATACACAACTAAGTGTTGGAAAAATGGAAATGAGATAAAAAACTAAATAAAATGGATTCTTGATTCTCTCTCTCTCTCTCTCTTCCTTTTTAAAATAAATAAAGTTGGAAAAAAAGTTGGAGAAAGTCTTTCAAGTTGAGGCAGGAGTTTAACAATGGGTATTCTGGTGGGGGCTGGAGTACATCAGAAATGATTGGAATATGGTGGTGGGGGCTAATGAATTTCCCTGAAGACTGTCTTGTTTTAGAAGGCTCTGGAATATTCTGGAAAGTGGAAGAGGACCTAGAGTATTTCAGAGAGAGGCTGGGATATCATGGGGAAATTTAATCTTCCAGGGGCATCTGGATTACTTCAGAGGGAACAGGAATGTCTTGGAAGGCACTGGAGTGTTTCACAGGGGGGCCTGGGCTGTTTGAGGGGTGAGCGAGATTGGCAGAAGCATGGTGTCCAGCCTCCGAGGCTGCTCCTGGGATCCCCCGTTATCCGCGAGTCTGCACTGCGGTCCAAGGATTATGGAGGCCTCTGGGAGTTGAGCTCTGAGATCTCTCTCTTGTCCCACTGGATAGGCCAGGGCTGAGCCCCTCAGTTTAGTCACAGAAGTCCTTGAGCATGGACTACAGTGATCACAGCCTTGGGAGCCAATGTCTGCTGTTGCCTCCAAGTCAATGGCACTAAGAGGCAGCCAGTCCCAGCGCAGAGTCCTCCCTGAGCTCCGGAAGGGGAGATCAGTTTGGCCATCCATGTACCTCCAGGAAGGATTCCCTCCCGCTCCCCAGCAATCCTCTCCCAAACGTGGGACATGCCGTAAAGCAGGGAGCCTTCCTGGGTCTCCCATAGCCTATGTGCCGTCCTCCCGTTTGAGTATCAGGACCCTATTGGACTTAAAGAACCTGTTTCTGCCCCAGTGGTTCCTGGGACCTCCTGCAGCCTGAGTGCTCAGTGCTAGAGAGGCTATCAGTGGGTGGCAGGTGGAGGCAGTGCAAGCTAGCTCAGGCCTCCTGGGGACAATTCCTGTCCATCACATCACGTGCAGTTTCAACTACATACTGAACTCTCCCTTCATCCAGTGCCAGCTGAGCCAATCATAGCCCCACACACTTGTAGTCCCAGTGACTCTGGAGGCTGAGGCAGGAAGATTGCAAGTTCAAGGCCAGCTTCAGAAACTTAGAGAGGCTCTAAGCAACTTAGTGAGATCCTGTCTCAAAATAAAAGGGATGTGGCTCAGTGCTTAAGCACCCCTGGGTTCAATCTCCAGTGCTGGGGGGCAGGGAGTGCCAGCTGGACTGTGTCAACTTCTCTAGCTGCTGTCCACACCACCACATGCTCTCCCTCCCCCTGGGTGAGGGCCCCAGCAGCTTACTCCACTAGAATGAGCCCCTCCCTTCCAGAACACCCACCCCTGTGTCCACACACCCCAGCCACACACGCTGTGCAAGGAGGTGGCGCAACACTGTGGTTTCATAGTTCATGTGAGGGGTGGGACCAGCCTCTCCCCTCTCAGTTTGGGCTGTGTGTCCCTCAGACTGATGACAGTCCCCTCACAGCCCATCAGCTCCCTGGTGGGCGGGGGTGGGGGTGGGGGTACGGGCAGTGGGGGTTCTTTGCAGCCTAGGCATTATTTGCACGGGAGGAGGGAACATGACATTGCCTCATTGCCTCTCTGAGACAACCGCATCAGCTTGGCTTGGCACATATCCAGGCCTGGAAGACCTAGTGCAAGCAGGGGGAGAGGAGGGAGAGCCTAACTGAACACTTCCTGCTGTACATATTGTGCGTCTGTGTTCTCTCCCTGCGAGACAGAATCACTCTCTCTTTTATATGAATAGGGAAACTGAGACCAGAGAGCTCCAGAGACTTGCTCAAGGTCACACAGCAAGTGAATGAGTGAAAAAGGTGGGGTTTGGTCCAGGCTCTGCCTGAAATGACCAACATTGCCTCTTCTCCATGACCCTTCAGTGGGCCTCTGGACAGATCCTCACTCCTCCTACCAAGGGTGACCTTGCACAAGCTGCTTGAAGGAGTTTAAGCCTCAGTCTCCCCACCTGCAAAATGGGCCCATTAATAAAATTCTATGTTGTGTGATGAACTGAGATGATGCATGTGAAATGCATAGATAAAGGCACAGCAACGGTCAAGTGATTCCGACATTTGGGAGTGTCGTGGAGGGACATAACCTTGTCTCCAGGTTAAGGAAAGAGACGATAAAGCTCTGCCTTAGGGATCCCCCAGTTTGAAGGAAAGACTAAGCCAAGTGGGTAAAATCATCCCACTCATAACTTCACCAGGGCCAGGGGAAGGGGCTCACTATGCAGGGGATCCCAAACTGGAGTATAGAACGGGTCAATTTTAAAAGGCTCTCCCGCAGGGTCAATCCCTATTTTACAGATGGGGAAACTGAGGTCCAGGGAGGCAGAGTGATTTCTCATAACTCCGTGACTGAGCAGGTTGCGGTCCTGCACCAGCCATACAGTCCCCTCTGGCTCAGGATGGAAAATTGTGATATTTCAGGGTGCTCTTGCGCCCCCACCCCAAGATGCATTCTGCACAAAATTCTTCAGCCTGAGGTGCAGACTCCTCTAGACATGGTGAGGACCTGGCCCTCAGCCTCTTAGGACATTGCTGCCCCCAGCTCTAGAGGAGCTAGAGCAGTAAGGAGGACCTGGGGCTGCCCAGGAAGAACTTACTCCACAGTCTCCCAGCCCAAGGTGGACACAGGAACACAGCACCTGAGTTTGCCACCTGTGCTCCTCCTGCCTCCTCGCAACCTCCCTGCACCTGGTGCGAGGGTCCCTACCATTCAGAGGAAGAACTGAGGTTCAGAGTCCGGAAATGCTCACCCAAAGCCACTCTGAGAAACCCTGCAGGGGCAAATTAGAAAGCAGGGTCAGCTGACTCAATCCCAAGTCCTAATCCTGTGCCCCCTTGCCTTATATTTTTCTGTTTTAGAAAGAGGGGACAGTAAAAGAGAGAGAGAGGAGCAATTTTTATTTAGTTTTTCATGTGACCTCCATTCCTCAGACACTTCATTGTGTACGGGTGCTGGGGTTTGTGTACAGGTGCTGGGGTTTGAACTCACGTCCTTGCGCTTGCCAGGCAAGCTCTGTAACTGCAGAGCCACCGCTCCAGCCCCCACTAGCCTTATTTTTAAGCATTAGTCCCCATCCCAACTCCTGTCTTCTCCCTGGGGGGGCCAAAGAGGCTGTGCCTTCCCCAGGTCACCCAGCAGAGCGGCAGGCAAGAAGATTCCTGGCCCGACCTTGACCCTAGTACTCTGTCTCTTTGACTTTCTTTTACAAAGGTCCATTTCTACATCTGCCTTTCCCACTGGACCCTGCAGGGCCTGGCCGGGAGATGGCCTCTCTCAGCTTTTGTCGAGTGAGTTGGAAGTCAGCATATTTACTGAATATTCACCATGAGCCAAGTATATGATAAGGGCTTTGTGTACATTTGCTCATTTAAAAAAATTATCTTTTTTTTTTTAAAGAAAGAGGGACAGTGAGAGAGAGAGAGAGGAGAGAGAGAATCAATTTTATGTAGTTTTTTCATGTGGCTTTTGTTGCTCCAACACATTGTTGTGTAGGTGGTGCTGGGGTTTGAACCCACGTGCTTGCGCGTGTCAGGCAAGCGCTGTAACCACCGAGCCACCGCTCCAGCCCAGGTTTGCTCATTTGATCTTAACAGTGCACCGGCACTGTTATCCCCAGGTTACAGACACAGAAAGCAAAACCAAGAGGCGTTCAGTACTGGGTGCCCGGCACATAGTGGGTCCTCTGACTTCCTCGCTTGGCGCTGACTTCATGGATGGATGAAATAAGAAGGGGGAGGTGGTCAAGGTTATAGTGTCAACCTCTCCCTTCTCAGATGCATTAACTCCTATGCCTGCCACATCTCATGCCTGGCTTCCACCACCTGATGTACGCAGCCCCTGGGAGCTGGCTGCACTACCGCACCTGCTAAAGTCCTCGAAGCTGACCAAAGGGAAACTTTCCTGCCACGTAGCTGGCCAGTGTGGTTCTGCCCAAAAGCTTACACTGGAGACTCCACCATGGTGCTTCCCTCCCCAGCCTCTGAGAACCAACAAAAGATTATGTGAAAAGAAAAAAAAATGGGTTGCAGCTGCTCTGAGAGGCCCTGGGGAGCTAAGGGGAAACATTCTTCACTGCAGCAAGAATGATTCCAGTTAGACTGCAGAAGGGACTTAATGACAGAGGGGGAGCTAGCCAGAGGGGAAATTCCTTGCCAGAGTCAATAAATGACATGGTGCTTGCAGGAGGCAGCTCCCTGGGCTGAGCCCTGGGAAAGGAGGGAGTCAGGGTGAGGTGGAACCATGGTTCCCATAGCTGCTGC
Organism: Aplodontia rufa; assembly: GCA_004027875.1. Classification (NCBI taxonomy): domain Eukaryota; kingdom Metazoa; phylum Chordata; class Mammalia; order Rodentia; family Aplodontiidae; genus Aplodontia; species Aplodontia rufa. The sequence continues at coordinate 64,643 of PVKS010001393.1, read as the reverse complement.
ACAGGGGCAGCATTGTCTAAGGGAGGAGACTTGTCACACCCTCAGGTCAACAGCCAAATGTAAAGGTCACTTGGAAAGGAGAGAAAGGGAGGGGCTCTGGCAGGGGAACCCTGGTGGTCACAGGCAGGTCCTCCTGGAGGAGGAGGGGCGAGAAGAGTGTGGCAGTGTCTCAGGGAAGCCAGGTGCCAGCTGAGCACTTCACGAACGGCGTCTGTTCATCCACTCCTTCAGCAGGCTCTGTGGTAGGCACCAAGGACACAGCTGTGAACAGGACACACTCGAGTCCCTGCCCAGCAGGAGGAGCCAATGCCCAGATGAGCGCTGGCAGGGGTGAACTTTGCTTTGAAGAAGACGAAAGCAGGGAAGGGGCTGGAAAGGGTTGGCCATCCAGGCTTGTGCTAGTCAGCTTTCCGTCCCTGTGACGAAATAACTGAGAAAATCAGCCTAAAGGAGGAAAGGTTTACTTTGACTCAGGGTGTGGAGGTCTCACTTGGCTTCATCGGTTCTGGGCCGGTGATGAGAACTGCATGGCTGGGACCTAACGGTGCAGCAGAGTGGCTCCCCGGACCATGGGGTAGCCCGGGAGAAAGTGGGGGAAAAGGAAAGAGGTGGGGGGAGGGGACCCCACCTCTGAACACTACTGTCTCCAGGACAAAGCCATCAACGCATAAGCTTTTGGGGAACATTTCAGATCCAAAGCATTATGGGGTTGAAAACCATCTTTTTAGGTAAAATAGCATCTGCAGAGACCCGGATGAGGTGGGAGTAGGTCGTGCAAAGGCCCCGAGGAGCGTGGAGCAAACCTGGGAGACCCTGCGGCTGCAAGAGGGGTGGGGGAAGCGCTGAAATCGACTGGGGGCTGGGTGTCCACTTCTGGTGGCCTTGTCAGCCACAGATTTTTGTGATAAATGTGACAGGAAAGCACTGCAGGGTTTCTGAGTAGGAGAGAAATATGATCTGTTTTTAAATAATCTGAATTTAGGGGTTGGGGATTTAGCTCAGTGGCAGAGCGCTTGCCTAGCATGCGCAAGGCCCCAAGTTCAGTCCTCAGCCCTAAAATAATAATAATACTAATAATAATCTTAATTTAATTTTTGGATAGATAATACATTCATATGGTTCAAAAAGAAAAATATGGCAAAAACCTGGACATTGCAAGGGCTCTGCAAAGTCTTGCTCCCATTTTGCTGCCTCTTTCTCCTTACTCTCTCTGTTTCTCAGCCACATTATTAGTTTCTTGGCTGTCCCTCCACGATTTCTCTATACAAATGCAAGCATATATTTAACATTCACAGAGCACTTATTGTCAGACCTTGTTCTTTAAAAAATTAACTCATTTAATCTTTATGTCCCAACCCTAGAAGGTAAGTACTATTATCTCTATTTTATAGATGAGGAAACTGGAGCACAGAGAAGCTCAGTAACTTGGCCAAGATTACACAGCTTCCAAGGAGCTTATTAGCTTGCCCAGGGCTTCTCTATTAAGTTATCACAAAATGAATGGCTTAAAACAACAGAAATTGATTCTCTCTCATTTCTGAAGGGTAGAAGTCCACAATCAAGGCGATGGCAAGACCTATTCCTTCTAGAAGCTCCAGGGAGAATTTGTTCCATGCCTCTCTCCCAGATTCAGGTGGTTGTTGGCGATCCTTGGTGTTCCTTGGTTTGTGACACTTTTCTCCAGTCTGCACCTCTGCCTCTGCATAACATTGTCCACTGTGTCTGCCTGTGTTCAAATTTTCCTCTTTATAAGAACATATACCGCATTGGATTTAGGACCCACCCTAATCAGGTATGATTTCATCTTGACTTGATTATACTTGTAAAGATCCTATTTCCAAATTAAGTGACATTCACAGGCTCTAGATGGATGTGAATTTTGCTGGGACACTATCCTGCCCAGTACAGGGCTTGTATTTGAACTCAGGCAGTCTATCCTGAGTCAGTGCTCTTAATCACTGGTTATATTTGAATTCAGTGAAAACATGAATGTAGTGGTGCAAGCCTGTAATCCCAGTGATTCAGGAGGCAGGAGGATCGCCAAGTTCAAAGCCAACCTTAGCAACACAGGCCTTATCTCAAAATAAAAACTAAAACGGGCTAGGGATGTGGCTCAGTAGTTAAGCGCCCCTGGGTTCAATCCCTGGTACCCAAAAACAAAACAAAGCCCCCTAAAAACATGAATGTGTGTGTGTTTTTTACATATACACATATTTTCCCTCCTTTTCCTTAAAAAGGTGGAAAATTAAACGTGTCCCTCTGTGCCCTGCCTTGTTTTTTTGGTACTGGGAATGGAACCAAGGGTCTTTCACATACTAGGTAAGCGCTGTACCACTGAGCTTACATCCTTAGCCCTGTCCCTTGCTTTTTAAGCTTAAAATCCCTAAATCCCTTACAGAACTTTCCCTATCAGGACACACACCTCTCCCTCATTCTTTTTCAAAGTTGCATAGTATTCCATGATATGCATTTCCTGCACTTCACCTAATCTAGCCTCTTACTAATGGATAGTCTGGTTGCTTCTCTGTCTTTCCCTACTGAAAATAGTGCTGAGGAGAATAACTTTATATGTACATCATTTACAATTTATGCAATATCTGAAGGATGGGGCCAGAGTGATGGCTCAGTGATACAGTGCTTGCCTGGCATGCAAGAGGACTGGGGTTCAAGCCCCAGCACCACATACACAATAAAGTGTCAGGAAAAAAACCCAAATGAAAATCTAAATAAAATTGATTATCTTTTCCTCTCTTCTCTCTCTGAAGAAGAAGAAGAAGAAGAAGAAGAAGAAGAAGAAGAAGAAGAAGAAGAAGAAGAAGAAGAAAAAGGAAAGAATAACTGAAGATAAATATTCAGAAGCAGGACACCTGGGTACATTTGTAGTTTTGATAGATTTTGCCAAAATGCCCTTTTGGATACCTTTACCAATTTATATTCATATGTACGAGAGCACTCTGAGAACACATGTGAGAGGACCATTTCCTTACAGAAAGGCCGTGCAGAACGGTTGATGAAACGGTTAATGACAGACTAATTAGAAACGGGAACCCGTGTAACTGTCCTGGATTGCATTTCTTTTCAATGATTTTTAGATTCTGTTCATATGAGAGGGGGGATCAATTTTACTTATTTTTTTCATCTAGTCTTTGTTTCTCCAACACTTAACTTGTGTGTGTGTTGCTGGGGTTTGAACCCGGGTCCTCAAGCATGCCAGGCCATGGTTCCAGCCCCCTATGTTTACAGCCATTTACATTTGCTTTTCTGGAAACCATCAGTTCATAGCCTAGGCCCATGTTTCTAGTAGGCTGTTGGTACTGCCCCCGCCTCCGGTACTGGGGTTCGAATCCAGAGCTCAGGCAAGCCAGGCTAGTGCATCTACTACTGAGTGTATCCCCAGACCTTCTGTAAATTTCAAGACAGGGTCTCCTTAAGTTGCTCAGGCTGGCCTTGGACTTTCCATCCTCCTGCCTCAGCCTCCTGAGTAACTGGGATTACAGGTGTGCGCCACTGAGCCCAGCAGTCCTTGGGCCTTTTGATCGATTTCCAGGAATTCTTTATAAATTACAGAAATGACCCTTTGACTATGATCTGAGTTGCAAATGTTTCCCCCGGTTTGTCATTTGTCTTATGACTTGATTTATAATGTTTTCCCACGCAGAAGCTTTTACGTAGTGGACTTTATCAATCTTTTTTACAGCTTTTTGATTTTTGAGTTGTGGTTAGACTTTTCCTACTACGAGCTTATAAATTGGCCCATGTTTTCCTCTAGTGCTTTTATGGTTTTATTTGGAGTTTTCCAGCACTGAAATCTTTGATCCCTTTGGCGCTCATCCTGGTGCTCAATGTGAGCAAAGATCTATTTTTTCCCCCAGTTGGCCACCTAGCTGTCCCAACACCATGTATTAAAGAGTCCATTCTCCACTTTGAGATGCCACCTTTATCAGCTACTGAATTCCCATGTGCAATCTGGTCTATTTCTGGACCTTCTATTTCAGTCCATTGGTTTGTCTGTTTCTTCCTGAACCCAAACCAAGTTGTCTTAATTATTGAGGTTTTGCTTACAATGCTAGGGACCTCATATAAGCATAGCTAGGTGAGTGCTCCCAGCCCTCGCCTTTAAATACTATTATCTACTATCAGTAGATACTATTACTGTTGTCTAGTAGTAGCAAGGTTAGCGATGCCAATGTTTTTTCTTAGAATTTTGCTGGTATTCTTTTCTTTCTCTGTGTCTCTCTGTCTCTCTTTCTGAGGGGTGAGGAGCCCCGGGAGATTTCATGGAACTTAAACTCCTGAAGGTGAATTGTTTTTCTTTTCCTTTTTTTTTTTTTTTTAAAGAGAGGGACAGTGAGACAGAAAGACAGAATCAATTTTATTTAGTTTTCCATGTGGCTTTCATTGCTTCAACACTTCATTGTATACGTGGTCCTCGGGTTCGAACCCGCGTACTCGCCCATGCCAGGCAAGTGATGTAACCAGTGAGCCACCGCTCCAGCCCTGCTAAAAAAAACATAATAAAGCAGATAAGTGGACAGAACCAACTAAAGAGTAGTACTCAGGGACTGGAGGTGTGGCTCAGGGATTGGAGCGCTTGCTTGGCATGTGTGAAGACCTGGGTTCGAACCCCAGCACCACATTCACAACTAAGTGTCAGAGAAGCAAGGCCAGATGAGGAAATAAATAAAATCAATTCTAAAAAAAAAAAAAGGGTGCTTGAGCGGTGGCTCAGCGGTTACGGCCTGGCATGCACTAGTACGTGAGTTCAAATCCCAGCACCACGTACACAATGAAGTGTCTGAGGAATGAAGGTCACATGAAAAACTAAATTAAAAAATTGCTTCTCTCTTCCTCTCTCTCACTGTCCACTCTTTCTTTAAAAAAGAAAAAGAAAAAAATAATACTCAGTGGGCTGGGCTCCTAGCTCAGTGGTAAAGTGCTCCCTTAGCACATGCAAGGCACTGGATTTGATCCTCAGCACCACATAAAAATAAATTTAAAAAATAAAGGTATTGTGTTCATTTGCAACTTAAAAAAATAAAAAATAAATAGAACAGTACTCAAATGAGCAGCCAAAGGAGGCCCCGGATGAGGGGGAGACACTCCGGGCAGAGGAGGGAGGCCCTGTGGATACCTGGGGAAGGCACTCTAGCAGGAAGTGGGGCAAATGGGAAGAAGGCCAGAGGCAGAGCATGCTTGGCATGTTGAAAAACAGCAAGGCGGCCGTGCAGCTGGACTGGAGTGATGAGAGGGGAGCGGGGGAGGCGATGAGGTGGCCATGCAGGGCCTTGTAGGTCGCAGCAAGGACGCTGACTTTTCCTCTGACACCCGGAGCCGGAGCCGGGAGAGGGGGTTGGCAGAAGAGTGACAGGTCCTGGCTTTCATTTTCACAGGATGGAGCTGGCTGCTGCGAGCAGACTGTAGGGGTGAGGGCAGGGGCAGGAGGACAATAGGATTTGGGTTTGGGCTAGTGAATTGTACCTTGATTTTCCTGTCCGTGGTCCCCACTGCGCTGTGAGCTGAGCAGGGACAGCCACTGAGCTTCTTCAGCCCAGTGTAGGGTGGGCACAGTGTGGTCATGGATACACCTTTGTCTAAGGGAGAAGGAAACGGGGAAGAGGAGATGGGAGGGGAGGGAGAGGCAGTCCCCTGGGAATGGCTCTGCAAAGCCCACAGAGAGCAGAATGGACACGCGTGATAACCAGAGGGGTTGAGCTGCGGGATTGGGTCCCCCTACCCAGGGCCTGCCCATCCTCGGAGCTGGGGTGCTGTCAACACAGGGACCCCACAGGAGGGCTCAAGCGTGAAGAGGCCTGGGAGAGAAGGGCAGCTCCTGAAGGCAGCACGCTGAAGCCTTTTGCAGATGCTAAGCTGAGGCTCCACAAAGGACAGGAACCCACTCATGGCCATACAGCAGATGAGCCGTTCAGCCTAGGGCCGGGGCTTGTCTCTACAAGTCAGCCCCTTGGCCTCTGCCTAACTTGGCCTGGAGCCCTCTGCAGTTAGGGGGAGTGACCAAGTGCAGAAGAAAGGGATGACTCCTGGTGGTCAGCCAACCCCTAGCTGCTGCTGCCAAGGCACAGCTGTTGAGTCCCCACCAGGGGTGGGACCCAGCTGTGGGAAACAGGAGCCATAAAACCGGTCAGGAACTGATGGTGCCTCAGGCAGGAGGGGCCGGGAGCAGGCTAGGTAGAGGAAAGGCACCAAGCTGAGGAAGCAAGGAACAAAGAGGTCACACTTATGCTGTTGTTTTTGCAGCGCTGGAATCTAACCTTGTGCATGCTAGGTGTGCACGGTGAGCTACATCCCGAGCCCTTTTAATTTTATTTTGAGACAGGGTCTCACTAAATTTCCCAGACTACTCTTGGACTTGAAATCCTCCTACTCAGTCTGCTCGGTGACTGGGCTTCCTAGTGCGTGCTGCCATGCCTGGCTTGAAGTCATGCTCTGAGGTTAGGCCTGGCTTAGCCACTGTCTCACTGTGTGTTACCTTAGATTAGTAGCATCCATTCAGGACCCTCAGTTTTTGCATCTGTAAAATGGGAACAGTGACTCCTGCTTTAAAAGGCAGGCAAGGGGGAGTTGAATGAGGCCAGGAGATCCGCTTCCTTCCTGACCTCCCCACTCCTAGACTGGGGACTTGGTATCTCTGTCCACAACAGATACTGATCTGTTGCCCCTGCACAAAGGGGAAACAGGTTGTGATAGCCATCTCAAGCCCCAAGTATACCAGCGGATGCAGGTTGTGGAGAATCTGGCCACTGCTGACATCTGTGAGCCTTATTAGGGCCGGGAGGCCTATCTATGTCCTCAGGACGGGTAAGTAAATCCTGGATCTTCACCATGCACCCCAAACAGGTACTCACTCCTCTGCACCTCAGTTCCAAGGAATCTTTTGGGGCCTTAATTGGGGTGGGCAGGAATTGGAGGCCTTCTAACAAGCAAATGGAGTGGGCTGCTTCAAAAATAGCGAGCTCCGGGGCTGGAGCGGTGGCTCAGCGGTTTAGGCGCTTGCCTGGCATGTGCGAGTACACGGGTTCAAACCCCAGCACCACATACACAAATATATGTCTGAACTAAGTGTCTGAACAACAAAAGCCACATGAAAAACTAAATAAAGTTGATTCTGTCTTTCTTTCTCTCTCCCCTCTCTTTAAAAAAGACATTCTCTCTCTCTCTCTCTCTCTCTCTCTCACTGTCCTTCTCTCTTAAAAAAAAAATAAATGGCAGGCTCCACCAGGCGCGTTTGTGTGGGTCTGTAATTCCAGCACCTGGGAGGCTGAGGTAGGAGGATCACAAGTCCAAGGCTAGCCTGGGCAACTTTGTAAAACTGTCTCAAAATAAAAATAAAAAGTGTTGGGGATGTAGCTCAGAGGTAGAGCATTCCTGAACTCAATCCCCAATTAAAAAAAAAAAGTTTCTTGACTCTGTAGGTATGTATGTAAACCAGACAAACACTAGGTATAACCATCTATTGAGAATTGACTGGGGATCAGATTCTGTGTATAACATTGTAATTGGGGGATACAGTTACAAATAAGTTGCCCTCCTGTAACTTAGATTCTAATAGAGAAACAGAGACAAGGTAGAGCACCAAGAAAGTGTGTGTTGAATAAGCAGTAAGGGCTGGTCATGGAACACCTCCCTCTCCTTCCCTGCAGGAAGTGATTTCAAAACTAAGAGTTGAAGGGCAAGTACAGGTAGGGAAGGGAAGTGTTTAGATCCGAGAGAAGAGCAGGTGCAAAAGCTTAGACACAAGAGTCAGATTATTTTTCAAGGATCTGGAAGTTCAGCATGGCCAGAAGGAAAGGGAACAACAAAAGGAGAGGCTGTAGGAGGTGAGGTCAGGAGTGGCTCACAGTTCTCAAGGGAATGGGACATGTCTTAGGAGTCATCCTCTCTCCTGATGGTCAAGGATGAGGAATTGGCAGGTGAAAGATGAAGGGATCTAGCTTTCAGCTGGGTGTGGTGGCACATGCCTGTAATCCCAGCAACCAGGAAGGCTGAGGCAGGAGGATCCCATGTTCAAAGGCAGCCTCCAGCAAGTTAGTGAGGAGCAAAGCAACTTAGCAAGACCATCTCACAATTAAAAAAAAAAAAAGACTGTGGTTTAGTAGTTAAGCACCCTTGCGTTCAATCCCCCCCCCACTGCACCAAAAAGAAAAAAAAAAGAAAGAAAGAAAAAGAAAAAAGAAACAACGGTGAAGAGTGAAGAGATGGAGAATGGAGTAGGAGAGAACTGGTCCCAGCAATACCTAGAGGAAAGAAGATGGACTGCTCTCAGATCACCACTCAATGACTTCATAGGTCTTAACGCCCAGGATGTGGGGACTAGAAGGACAATTTTTTCATCCTAGAATTGGGGAATCAAGTTCCCCACAGGTTAAGGGAAATTGCTTTAGACCACAGGCAACAGGATCAGGGTCAGGGTCAGGGTCAGGGAGGAAAACTAGTATCCACTGAGCATTTGGTAGGTGCAAGGCCAGTGCGGGGCACTTTGCACACGACATCCAATAACGAGTCGTCGCTTCATTTTGCAGATGAGCAGGCTGCCGTGCAGGAAGCATGCCTCTGGTTCAGGGTCAATTAGGTTCTGAGAACCAGGTCTGCCGACGCCTGCTCCCCCTGCTCTTTTGGGACCGAGTTTGGGGAGGGAGGAGAGGTGGAGCGTGTCAAAGAGATGGGGAGGGGGGACTGTGTTTCTGGGACTTTCCAGGTTGAGGTCAGAGTCCCTGAAATAGCGCGCTGCGGTGAGCGCCCGGAGGATTGATCGCGCTCGCCGCCCCGCCCGCGGCCAGGAACCGTCCAGCCGCAGCGCGCGTCCCCTGCGCTGTCCCATTTTCCCCGTGAACCGCGGGAGCCTCCTTCTCCGCCTCGCGTGTTGCTCGATCGTGCCCGAGGGCAACACCAACGCACCGAAGCCCGTGCTCACTGCACCTCCTGGTGGCTCCGTGCGGTCGCCTCGCCGCACTCCTCCGCTTCCACCGCACTGCTCGGACCGCCGCAGCGGTGAGTGGGTTGGTGCCCACCAATCAGGAAGCAGAGGCTGGCTCCGGACACGCCCCTCTCTGACATCATTCAACCAGTCCCGGAAGCCCCGCCCAGTGGCCTTGCCTGGGAAAGGCGATCTGGCCCTGGTGCGGATTTTCCGAGGGTGAAAATAACTCTCATGTGAATCGCGCACATTGTAACTGTGCGAAGAAGTACAGGAAGGGCAAACAGGTTCCTTTGTGTGTGTGGTCCTGGAAACTGAACCCAGGGGCGCTGCACTCTGCCACCAAACTACATCTCCAGACCTTTTTGTTTTTTTGAGACAGTCTCACAAAGTTGCTGAGGCTGGCGTAACTTTCCATCCTCCTGACTCAGCCTCCCAGTCTCTGAGATTCCAGTCGTGTGCTCCTGCTCCTGCGCCTGGCAAATAGGCCTCTAATTTAAAAAAATGTACTATTCAGTGGGGCGTGATGGTGCACGCCTGTAATCCCAGGGACTCCAGAAGCTGAGGCAGGAGAATACCAAGGTCAAGGCCAGCCTCAGCAACTTACCAAGGCTCTAAACAATTTAGAAAGACCCTGTCTCAAAATAAAAAAATTGAAAAGGCTGGGGATGTAGCCTCCGGGTTCAATCCCCAGTGCTAAAAATAAAATAAAATAAAATATTATTGGGGGCCTCCTATGAGCAGGGCTAAATGCTGAGGATAAAATATTAGGAGTCTTAGGGGCTGGAGCGGTGGCCCAGCGCTTGCCTGGCATGCTCAAGGACTGGGGTTCTAACCCCAGCACCACATGCACAACCAAGTGTCAGAGCGTCAAAAACTATAAGAAAAACTAATTAAAATCGATTCCCTCTTTCTCTCTCACTATCCATCTCTGTCTTAAAAAAAAAAAATAAGAGTTTTGTGCTATTTGGTTTTTCCCAGTGTGATAGGGAGGACGGACACCTGACAGTAATAGATGCTCACACCAATTTTTTTTTTAAATTACGATTTTTTTTTAAAGAGAGAGGGACAGTGTGTGAGAGAGAGAGACAGAATCAATTTTATTCAGTCTCTCATGGACTTCCGTCGCTCATTCACTTCATTGTGTACGTGGTGCTGGGATTAGAACCCACGTACTGGTGCTTGCAAGGCAAGCACTGTAACTGCTGAGCCACCGCTCCAGCCCCCCAAAATTACAATCTTGATCAATTCTAGGAAAGTAAGGTACAGGATACTGCAATAATGGGATGTCTGGGGCTAGAGTGGTGGCTCAGCGGTTATGGCACTTGCCTGGCATGCGCAAGTACGCGAGTTCAAACCCCAGCACCATGTACATAATGAAGTCTCGGAGCAGTGAAGACCATGTGAAAAACTAAATAAAAATTGATTCTCTCTGTCTCTCTTTTACTGTCCCCTCTTTCTTAAAAAAATAAAAATAAAAATGGAATGTCTGATTTAGAGTGGGGCTCAGGTTCCTGAAGAAGTTACATTGACTCCTGAAACATCAACTGTCCCAGGCATAGGGAGGAGCTTGTACAAAGGCTTCAAGATTAGCAGGAACTCAGAAGTCTCTGGGAAGAAAAAGGAAGACAATAAAAGAGTTAAGGAAAAAGGAAACAAGGTGAGGTGAGGCTCTGGAGGTTTGGGAGAGATTATTCAAAATCTTGAAGGTCATAATAAGGATGAAGGATTTTATTCTAAGAGTGATGGGCAGCCACTGGGTACTTTGTGTTTTAAGATCTTCCTAGTTCTGTGTGAATAGCCAAGAGTGAGCACAGAGGAGCAAGAGTGAACACTGGGAGACCTATTTAGGAGGAACTGGTAGGTGCCCTCCAGGCCTGAGGATAGTCAGCTAGATAAGAGGGGGACCACATGGGTGAGAGATGTGAACAGATGCAAGAAGTAATCAGAGATTCGATCTACAGGCTGGCTGGTTGAGGGATGGAATGATGGAGGTGGGTGAGGTACAGGGAAGTTAATGTTAAGTCATCCATTCGTTGGACAATTGTTTGTGGAGTCCCCTCTGGTTGCTAGGCACTGTGCTAAAGAAGCAGACTCTGTGGGACCAAATCTTGGCCCAGTCACTGGCTAGCTGTTTGTCTTAGGGAAGTTGTTTTGCCTCTCTGTCTCTTGACTTCTTCATCTATAAAATGAAGAATGTACATAGTGCTGGGGTTTGAACTCACATCCTCGCACATATCAGGAAAACGCCATAACTGCTGAGCCACCGTTCCAGCCCCCAACTGTGCATTTTCATACACATGTTCCCAAAAGAGTGGGGCTGTGTTCTGGTGTTCCATTATATATGAATAAAGAAAGAGGGAGGCGGGACTGGAGTGGTGGCTCAGCGGTTTCGGCGCTTGCCTGGCAAGCACGAGGACCCAGGTTCAAACCCCAGCACCACGTACACAACTGAGTGTTGGAGCAACTAAGGCCATGTGAAAAACTAAATAAAGTTGTTTCTCTCTTTCTCTGTCTCTCTCACTGTCAGTTTCTCCTTAAAAAAAGAAAAAGAGGGAGGGAGGGAGGGAGAGGGGTGAGGGTTGCCCAAGAGGGTTGTTGTAAGGGTTAAATGAGTTAATATAGGTAAAACCTTGCATCTGGTTGCTTGGAGCTGGATTCTGAGGCTGGGGACTTGGACTTGGTATTTGGGACTGAGTACTTAGGTCTGCTTCTTGGAGTAACCAAGGTTCCCCATCTTCTTTCCCTCATCCCTCTCCTTCCCTTCCTCCCTCCCTCTTTATTCATATATAATGGAATACTAGAATGCAGCCCCATTCTTTTCTGAACATGTGCATGAAAATGTACAATTTGGGGCTGGAGTGGTGGCTCATGGGTTATGGTGCTTGCCTAACATGTACCAGGAAGCGAGTTCAAATCCCAGCACCATGTACAAAATGATGTGTTGGATCAATGAAAACCAGATGAAAAACTAAATAAAACTGATTCTCTCTCTCTCTCTCTCTTTCTCATTGTCCCTCTCTCTTTAAAAAAAAAATGGAAATCGGGCTGGAGTGGTGGCTCAGCGGTTACCACATTTGCCCAGCACGCATAGGTATGCGAGTTCAAACCCCAGCACCACATACACAGCGAAATCTTGGCGAGACAAAAGCCACATGAAAAACTAAATAAAAATCGTCTGTTTCTTTCTTTCTCTCTCTCTGTCATTCTCTCTTTCAAAAAAAATGAAAATGCATAATTATAGATGTTTAGATGGTGCCCTTGAAATGAGCAAATTCTCCATTGTAACCTAGTGGAGAAATCAGATAATGGCCCAAATGGAATGTTCCAATGACAAACTAGAAGTACACACATGAACAGCATCTCTCCATAAAACCTTCCCTTCATGCGTGACCATCATATGTACTGAATTTGCAAAGAGACAGACTCTGATAAGGTCTCCCATTCCTTTTCTGCTCTTATAGTAGTAAAACAGGGTGATATGCTAAGGTTGTGGTTTCCACACTTGTCTGCACTTTAGAATCGTCTGGAGCTTTCTTTTTTTTAAGAGAGAGAGGGACAGTTAGAATCATTTTTTATTTAGTCTTTCAAGTGGCTTTTGTTGATCTGATACTTCCTTGTGTATGTGGTGCTGGGGTTTGAACTGGTGTCCTTGCTCATGCCAGGTAAATACTGTAACCGCTGAACCGCCACTCCAGCCCCCATCTGGAGCTTTTTTAAATTTTAATTTCAGGGGCTGGAGCAGTGGCTCAGCAGTTTCAGCGCTTGCCTGGCAAGCCTGAGGACCCGGGTTCAAACCCCAGCACCACGTACAAAACTGAGTGTTGGAGCAACTGAGACCATGTGAAAAACTAAATAAAGTTGTTTCTCTCTTTCTCACTGTCCATCTTTAAAAAAAAAAATTTAATTTCAAAGCACAGGCATCACTCAAGATCAATTAGATCACAATTTTTTGTTGTTGTTCTAGGTGTTGAATCCATGGGTGCTTTGGCACTGAGCTACATCCCCAGCTCTTTCATTTTGTGACAGGGTCTCAGTTGCTTAGCATCTCACTAAACTGTTGAGGATGGCCTTTAACTTGTGCAGATCATAATCTTTATAGGCAAGATGCAGGTATCAGTATTTTTTGAAGCCCCCAGGTGATTCCAGGTATAGATGTTTGGAAATCACTTTGCAGTGAGAAACAAAGAGGCCTCTTTTAAGTAGGTGGTTAGCAGAGTTGCACAGCAGAAGCATGCTGGGACCATAAGTAGGTGGTCAGGGAGGACTTCTCTGAGGAGGCAACATCTGAATGAGAACCAAAGAATGAAGAAGGAGCTGCTATTTGAAAGTTAGGGCCAGGGGAAAAGCATTTGGGAAGGCATCTGGCTTGAGTCCCTGCATGACTGAAGGAACCTTTCCCTGAAATGGGGATGATTGAGGGAGGAATGGGCTTGGATTGGTAGTTTCACTGATTGAAGACCCTCTGTCCCTTCTGTAGGTCAACACCTGAGGGAGGTGAACCATGCCATGCTCCTGAGAGATATGAGAACTGGGAGGTGACCCCTACTGTTCTTTAAGAATTCATGATCATGGGGCTGGAGAGGTGGCTCAGCAGTAGAGTGCTTGCCTGGCATGCACGAGGACCCAGGTTCCAACCCCAGCACCATATATACAATTAGGTATTTAAGTGTCAGAAAAACAGAAACCAGATTAAAAAAATAAATGAAATTGATTCTAAAAAAAAAAAAAAATTCATGATCACACATGTAATCCCAGCAACTTGGGAGGCTGAGGCAGGGGGATCCCAAGTTCAAGGCCAGCCTGGATAACATAATGAGAACCTGTCTCAATCAATCAATCAGGCTGAGGATGTAGCTCAGTTGTAAAGCATTCCTGGGTTCAATTCCCAGAACCAAAACGAATTCATGGTCACCTCTTGGGGCACCAGTGGCTGTATCTGTACGTCCACCAAGAATACCACCTTGGCATCACCAACACTGCCACCTGCCCCATCCTGTTGTGACCTGTAACTGAGCAGCCCTGACACATATTCCTGCCTACCACTAAGACTTCCTCTTCCTCACACCTGCCCCTTTAGAGAAACAGCAAGCGCTGTCCACTAGCCAGACAGTGACAGATTTGTTTAGAGTGATACAGCAATCCTAAGAGGTAACAAGCCCCACAGCAAGCCCCTACTTCTCTTCCTGGGGCTGGTTTCAAAAGGCTTCCCGATCTCTGATCCTCCTTCTTCTGACCCTGTTGGGGAGATCTGGTTCTCCATTGGAATGGGGCATGGGTCTGTGGAGACTGAATATCAACCTGGATGAGCAATTGTGTTTGGAGAGAACAAAAAACATAAAATGACCCCAGTTCAGGTTTTGTGATGGCTGGATTGACATTACCCTTGGTGTTGGCTACAGGGGAAGAATCAGTCCAGTAAATAAATGCTGGGAGAATGATTGGGGACAAGTTTCCTATGGGGGCCATTTAGTCAGACAGATAAAGAATCACTGGATCCCTGCTGCCAACCTCTCACTGGGCACAAGGTCCTCCACTAGGAGCTTGGAACTTGGGGCTGGGTTCTGAGCAGGGGATTGAACTCAGGGCCTCCTGCGCGCTAGGCAAGTGGTCTACACCTGAGCTTGCTTTGTGGAGTAACCAAGGCTGCATTTCTCTTCTGGTCCCTACAGATGAGCCTGCCGCCTACCCTGACTTTCTTTTATGGCTTCCCAGCACAGGGCTTCAAGTGCTTGGCCCTGCCTGTCTTAACTGTCTGCTCTGTGGAGATGCCAGGGAGAGAGGAAAGAGAAAGCTCCTGAGTCTCTTCCTGGGGCCTTCCTGGAACCCTTTTTCTCTCCCCCTAATCTTCTACCCCTCCCCCCAGCCATCTGCTTAAAGGAAGTGGCTCCTCAGTTCTTCACAGGAAGTCACAGGCCTCCTCTGCTTCAGCAACCTCCAGCTGCTGCTGGCCCCGGCCGCTTTCCAGGCTGGGCCTGAGGACGCCCTGTTCCTAGCATCACCCTCTGCTGCCCAGCCAAGAAGAAATATGTGTGTGGAGTCTCCTCTCATTTCCTTTAAGTCCTTGTGATTCAGTTTCCTAGCACAAGCTGTGGGGCCTGGAAGTGAGACCTGATGGTAGAGGATCCTAAACGCCATGCCTCAGGAGTTTGAGATTCCAGGACTGGAGGACTTAGGGCCTAGAAAGGAGGGGAGGGGGCAGGCTCTGCAGGGAGTCTGGGAATAGATCACTCCTGAGCTCCAGGATCTCCTGCTGCAGAGTAGGCTATTCATTTCAGTCTCAGGTGGAGCCTGCCCCAGGGAGGGCTGTTGGTAAATCTGGAGCTGCTGGAGGATAATGAGCAGCGATGAAGATTCCAACCTGGGACTGCACTGCCACCTGGTGCTCACACAAGCACATAGCACCGTGAAATTGTGAGAGCCCTTGAAGAGAGGGGTAGACTTTCATGGGTATGGGGGCCTGGAAGGCCCTTAAAAGATAAGGGAGCTCTCTAGGTAAAGGGATTTTTGGAGGATATTAGGGATTGAACTCAGGGATACTTTACCAATAATCTGCATCTCCAGTCCTTTTATATTTTATTTTTTGAGACAAGGTCTTGCTAAGTGGCTTAGGGCCTTGCTAAGTCGCAGAGGCTAGTCTTGAATTTGAAATCCTCCTGCCTCAGCTTCCCGAGTCACTGGAATTACAGGTGTGTGCCACCTGCCCAGCTAAATAAAAATATTTTATTAGGGGCTGGAGTAGTGGCTCAGTGGTTGGAGTGCTTGCCTCATATGCACAAGGACTCAGGTTCAAACCCCAGCACCACATGCACAACTAGGGTGTTGAAGAAACAAGGGCCAGATGAAAAAAATGAATAAAGTTTATTCTATCTCTTTCTCTCTTTAAAATTTTTATTTATTTTGTTAAAGATATAGACACTTCTCAGCCAGGTAAGGTGGTGCCTACCTACAGTCCCAGCGACTAGGAAGGCACAGCCAGGAGGACTGAGTTCCAGACTAGCATGGGCAACATTGCAAGATCCCATCTTAAAAAAAGAAAGAAAAAGGATTGGAGTGGTTGCTTAGTGGTTAAAGTACTTGCCTGGCATGTGTGAAGACGTGGGTTTGAACCCCAGCACCACGTACACAATGAAGTATTGGGCGGTGGAACAATGAAAGAATCAAATAAAATTGATTCTCTCCTCTGTCCCTCTCTTTAAAAAAAAGACAGAAAGAAAAAGAAGAAAAAGACATATTTCTAAATTGAGCATTTGGGAAAGACATTCTGGATAAGAGGCAAATTCCTGTCCCCTGTTTTACAGATTAAGAGACAGCTCGACGAGTGCAGAGGAGCTCAATATTGTTTACAAGGCAATCAGAGATGGGGTCTAATTTATTTTATTTTGCTTGGCACTGGGGACGGAACCCAGGACCACATATGGGAAGCATGCACTCTAGCATTGAGCTACACCCTCAGCCCCTAGGGGCTATTTTTGGATTCATCTTCAGGTGTGGTCTCAGAGGGAGGAGCTCCTCTGCTAATTTCTAGTCACTGCCATTTGTGACCAAACATGGCATCTCTCAGCACCATCACCCACTTTAGTCACCAAAGTTGGCACTACAAGGTGGCTTTTGGCCGCTTCCAAAAATAAAATCCACGCTGAGAGGGCCCAGAGCTGAGAGGGCTGAGGAGCTGCAGACTCGTGTGCGCCTCATGCTCAGCAGATGTTTCAGAGCAGGAAGCTGGAGATGCTGGTATTCTACCCTCCCACCCCGCTCTCCAGCTTTACAGACAAGGGAGCAAGTAACTTGACTAAGGCAACCCAGCCCTGCAGCTGGGCCAGGACTCGCTGTGTCTCTCTGAGGGCCACCGCCAGAGAGGAGCTCAAGGTGCTGAGTATCTTTTGACTTGCTGTGTTCTGGTGGGTGTCAACCAAGCCGTCTCCCACTTTGTGCATGGGATGATTGTGGCCCATGAAGGCTGACAGGGGTGAAGGTAGATGAAAAGAGATGAGGGTAAGGAGGTGGTGACAGGGAGGGAGAAGTGGAGTGAACTCCAAGTAGGTAGGAACTGGATCTCTTTCACTGTGGTGTCCTTAGCAGCTGGCAGAGTGCCTGGCACAGATTGAGTGCCCAGTAAATGTCTGTGGAATGAAGGTCAAGAGTTACACTGCACAGGCCCCAAGGGATTCTGGGGGGTGGGCAGAGTCTCCACCAGAAGACTGGTCATTTTCAGTGTCATTCAGCCTAAGGACTGCTGAGGCCTGGGATCTAGAACTCTGGGGGCAGAGTTGTCCATCTCTGTCCGGCCTTGATGGTGTCCAGGGGATTAAGTGGGGGGAGGTGGTCCTGGAGGAAAGAGCCCTAATTTGGTCCTCACCTCTGGGAGAAAAGAAGAACAAAGCCTGTACAGCTCCAGTAGCTTCAAAGGTAGATTGTCTAATTCCTGGCTGTCCTCTGGCTATTTTGCCTTTGTTTTATGCAGGCCTTAATCACAGTGATAACTGGTGGTTGATAGTGCTTGCTCCGTGCCAGGCCCCATGCTAAGCCCTTTCCATGCGGTGCCTCTATGCCTCTGCATGTCTGCCACAAACAATGCTTCTCTAGGGGCCTCGGGCGAGCCAGCTGGGGCAAACAATTGCCATCTGCAGAGGCGGGCATTGGAACTGGGGACAGGAGCAGGCAGAGTGGGATGAAGAATTGCTGGATCGGAAGAGGGACTGGTTTAGGGGCCTGAGGGCACCTGGCTTGGAGTTCCTCCTCACTATTCCAGGCCTCTTAATAGCTCTTTTGTGACCAGCCTCTGTGGGTCACAGACAGCCACCTCCCAGAAGTGCAGGTCTCCGCAGCAGACCAGACCTGCACTGAGCCCTGTATACCTACTCACAGACCAGAAAGAACTATGATCCTCCTAATGCTGGGACCAGCCCTACCTGTGTTACCATTTCGATCTCCCAGGCTTCCTTATCCTTCCCTTGCCTTGGCCTACGCCCCGGGGTTCCCTTGGACAAGCCTCCCAAGCTTTAAATCTTCCCAACAGAGCTTGGGTTGCCCTTCCCTTCCCAGTCAGAAGGCCTGTGGGCTGTATATGCAAACCATCTACCTTACCCCCAGACTTCCTTGATGAAGGAGAGGGCTTAGCCAACTCCTCGAAAAAGCTACCTTATACCCTTTCCCAGCGCAAGGCTGCATCTGAGGGAGTCACTCCTGTCACTCCTGCTGGCTCCATATTTGCCTAACCAGAGAGAAGAGCCTGAGCTCTCCCAGCCCCCTTCCCCAGGGCTCTGTGAAATTGAGCCTGGGCATTCCTTGCTCAGACAGGGGTAGCAGGAGGCCCTGGGAAGGAGCCTCAGGGGAGGGGATGTCTGCTCTGGGTTCAGAAGGACAAAAGGGAGTTTTCCAGGCAGGTGAGCTTCAGAAGGACATTCCAGGCAGAGAACAGCCTGTGCTGCAGAAACAGAATCAACTGGTTTTGTTCCGGGAGCTGTGGTTGACTTGGGAAAATGAGGGTGGGGGTGTGGATGAGGCAGGCCAGAGCCAGGTCTTCTTGAGCTCCTCATTGCAACGGTGATTCACAGGACAAAGTGTTTTCTGAGAGAAATTTATTCTGTTTCCTCATGTAGGTCACTAGGGAGAGTGACAGAGGAAGTTCTGGATTCCAACTGGAAGGGGGAGGGCAAGGAGGAAGGAGGGGATTCCTGGGAATTGTGGCCAGTCCTCATCCTGGGCCTCCTCCCCCTGTTTTCAAGGTGTTTGCAGATGGAGTAGCCCACGAGGACACTGCTGCCACCAGCCTCATAAAACAAAGTCACAGTGGCCTAAGCACCAGGCCAGGGAATACAAATGTCTGGAAACCATTGGTCAAGTCTAACCCTCTGACTTCCAGATGGAGAAGCAGAGGCCCTGAGAGGGGATGGGACTTCTGCAAAACGAATCCTATTTTCCCTGTGTTGCTATCCCAAGTCAAAAATGTATATCAGAGAGGGGGAAAAAAGACAAAAGTAATGGTTGCTGCTTCTTCTTCTTTTTTTTTGTTCAGGCCTGAGGACCAAACTTGGGGCCTTGCATGTGTTAGGCAAGCGCTCTGCACTGAGCTAAATCCCCAACCCCTTCTTCTTCTTTTTTTAATTTTAGAGGGGGGGGGAGGGAAAATCAATTTTATTTATTTTTTCATTGGTCTTTGCTTCACAAACACTTGGTTGTTTATGTGGTGCTGGGGTTTGAACCCAGGTTCTCACACATGCCATACAAAGTGCTCCAACTACTGAGCCACCTCTCCAACCCCTGGTTCCCTCTTTTTACGTCTGCAATAAAAACTCCATGTTATTAATATTGCTAACAACAGGGGCTGGAGAGTGGCTCAGTGGTAGAACACTTGCCTGGCATGTGTGAGGACCTGGGTTCAAACCCCAGCACCACACACACAACTAAGTGTCAGAGCAACAAAAAACAGATTAAAAAAAAATAAAGAAAATTTGACTCTCTTTCTCTATCACTCTCTCGGAAAAAAAAACAACAAATAAACAAACAAAAACAAAACTGCTAACAACAGCCAACTCTGTGGAGATCTCCCTGCGTGGAGCTGGGGGTTCACAGTGAGGCATCATGTCAACCTATCATGCCCTGCAACACGTGAGAGGATACCACCTGACAGGAATGTCCCTAGCCTTCCGGTGCTTCCGTTCCCACCCAGGGCCCTTCTCTGTCTTCTCTGCTCCCCCTGAGAAGGACTCTCTTCTTTGGGGCTTATTCTTCTCTTTCTTCCTTCCTTTTTTTTTTAAAAAAAAAGAGAGAGGAAGAGTGAGAGAGGACGAGTGAGAGAGAAAGAGAGAATTAACCCTATTTAGTTTTTCATCTGCTCTTTGTTGCTCTGACACTCAGTTCCTATGTGGTCCTGGGGCTTGAATCCCGGTCCTCACGTATGCCAAGCAAGCACGTGACAGCTGAGCCACCACTCCAGCCCCTCATTCTTTGGGTTTTTGCTGTCCAGAATCAAGAGAAGAGGGAGGGAACAGGAAAGATAGAAGGGCTTGGATATGATGCTGTGCACCTGTAGTCTCAGCTTTTCAGAAGGCTGATGCGGGAGAGAGGGATCCTTGGCAACACTGCAAGACATTGTCTCAGAAAACAAACAGTCTGGCAGGGTGATGCACACCTGTAATCCCAGCAACTTGGGAGGCTGAGGCAGGAGGATCACAAGTTCAAAGCCAGCCTCAGCAACTTAGCAAGATGCTCTCAAAATAAAAAAGGGCTGGGGATGTGGCTCAGTGGGTGAAGCACCTCTGGGTTCAATCCCCAGCGCGCAAAAAAAAAAAAAAAAAAAGTAGAAGGGGTAGTTTTTTTTTTTGTTTTTTTGTTTTTTTGTTTTTTTTTGGTGTGGGTTTTCTCTAGGATTTTTGAGAAAAGGGAGAGAGAGAAAAAAAAACACATTTTAGATGAGTCACTCTGAGCTCTGCATATTCCCCTTTTATGATGCTTTGTGGTACAAAGACCAGGGTTGGTCCCAGATGCCCCTCACTGGATGAATGGATCCAAAAACCGTTGTATATATACAGTGGAATTCTACTCAGCAATTAGAAACAATATTGCGGTCTTTGAAGGTAAATGGATGGCTATGGAAGAAATTCTGCTGAGTGAAATAAGCATAACCCAGAGAACCAAGGGTCGAATGTTTTCCCTCATTTGTGGAGGCTGGAGCTAAACCCAGTCTTGGGTGAAAGGTAATCATACTCATGTATTAGACCCAGCAAAGGCACAGCAACACATAATCAAGATATGTGTGTGTGGTGGGGAGGCCAGGTGAGGGAGGGAAAAGGGAGGAAGAATAGAGTGAGATCTAGGGAGACAATCAACAATGTAGCATACTCTTTACCCCCCTGAGAATCCAATAATACTTAGAATACAATCCAATAATACTTACGTACAATCATTTAATTCCGGAAAATTCACAATCTAAGCTATCATCACTTGTAGGGATGAAGTATAGAAGAATCAAGAGACTGGGGTGTGGATAATGTGGGGGTAATTCTGGTTTAAGAACATATGCCTAGGGGCTGGAGTGGTGACTCAGCAGTTACGATGCTTGCCTGGCATGCGTGAGGACATGGGTTCGAACCCCAGCACCACAATGAAATGTTGGAGCAACAAAAGTCATATGAAAAACTAAATAAAGTTAATTCTCTCTTTCTCTCTCTCATTGTCCCTCTCTTTAAAAAAAGAACATATACCTAACATATTGTTACTTGATATGCATTTATGATTGTACAATAATAGCTCAACTCCTTAAATAAAATTAAAGAAAAAAAGACCAGGGTTTGTGTGGAATTGCTTTAGGTCACTCACCACGTTTGTTTTCCGCTATAGTTTTCTGAGGTCGAGCAGATTCCAGCAATGTTAAACTGAGGATGATCATCATCCTTATTGACAGATGAAGGAGCTGAGGCTTGGTGTGATTTGGCCAAAGCATCCCTGGGCACCTGAGAGGCTGATAGTGGGGCTTCTGGTATCATACCCACTGGGTTTAAATCCTGCCTCTGGTTCTAAATTAGCTAAACTTGAGTAAATTACTTGATTCCTCAGTTCTACAGTTTCTGTTTCTTATGATGGAAATAATGATAATACCCACCCTCACAAAGCTGAGGTAGGCTGTGAAAAGGGCTCAGGGCAGCAGAGAGGAGCACTCTCTCTGCAGGGTGGCCACAAGTGTGCAGATGCCCTATTCAGCAGCAGCTCAGCAGCAGGGCAGTCACAGAGCTGGCTGTGATGTTGGTACCTAAGACACCCTGTTAAAGGGACAGTGCTGAGGGAACCCCTGACCTGCTGAAGCTTCCCACTCTGCAGACCCACTTCCTCGGTGTGGCGGTGTGGCCGGATCACTCCAGAACCCTGAGCAGTTTTGTTTGTCCTACTACAGGGGAGCAGACAAAGCAGGGTGTGAGGGGGTTCCCTACTTTGTGTCTGAAGCTCAGGAACATTCCCAAAGGACGGAGCCAGCACCCTCCCATTTTTTCCCAGCGTCTCACAGAGTAGAAGGGACTCCTCCCAGGTGATGCCTGGTGCAGAACTGGCATTGAAGAAATTTCAATACCATAGAGAAATTGACAACTTCTACGGATTTGAACCCTAGACCCTGGCTATGGCAACCCTGATCTGTTATATCTCCATTAGCGCAGAACCACGCCTGGGTTCCAGAGCAGGGATCCTGAACGCTTCTTTGTTCCAAGGTCCTCTCATCCCCCCAGGATCCTTACCTGCCACCACACCTCGCAGGTGGAGCAGCAGGTATCGGAAGAGCGATACCGCCTTCTGCCGCACGGTGGCGCGCCGCGCGCGGGCTGTGTCGGTTTCCCTTTCGGATTTAGGATGAGCCGGAGAGGTTGCCCAGGACCCCTCTTAGGAGCTGCGGGAATTCCAAGTCCTCTCTGCACCCGTGGTAGAGACGTTCTGCCCCACCTGGTGGTTAGGAGCCTTCAGTGACACAGGTGCCTGAGGGCTCCACAGACACAGGTTAGTGTCCTTACCCTGTTTCTTCTTGTCCTTGTGATCACAGGTAAGTGACCTTAGGCAGCGTTAGGTATTTCCTTCTCTGGGCCTCAATTTAGTTATCCCTAAAACTGGGATATTAATAGAGCCTATTGCAGAGGACGGCCAGATTAGAAGCTGTCGGACTCTGCATCCCTACCAGTTAGAACAATGCCTGACACAGAATTTGCTTTAAAATGTATTTTTTAAAAAATAAACTTATTGGGGGCTGCAGCGGTGGCTCAGGGGTTTCAGCGCTTGCCTGGCAAGCACGAGGACCCGGGTTCAAACCCCAGCACCACGTACACAACTAAGTGTTGGAGCAACGAAGGCCATGTGAAAAACTAAATAAAGTTGTTTCTCTCTTTCTCTGTCTCTCTCACTGTCCCTCTCTCTTAAAAAAAAAAAAAAACTTATTGGAGCTGGAGTGGTGGCTCGGTGGTTAAGTGTCAGAGCAACGAAGGCCACGTGGAAAACTCAATAAAAATTGATTCTCTCTCTCTTTCTCTCACTGTCCTTCTCTCTTTAAAAAAAAAAAGTTTTAAAAAAACTTATTTATTATTATTATTTTATTTACTTATTTGAAGCTGAGGATTGAACCTGGGACCTAGAGCATGCCAGCCCAAATAAACTTATTCTTACAATGCATAGAATATCCACAGGCACCAAATATTGACCTTATATATCAATTTCCCTTTTCCAAAAGTAAGCATAGATGGGTAAAAGAGCTTACCCATGATCCCACAGAACAGCAGATTGGGTAGCCCAGATACATATTCAAGACTCAGAATTCAAAACCTGGGCTGGGGATGTAACTCAAATTGGTAGCGTGCTTGCCTAGCATGTGCATGGCCCTGGGTACAATACCTAGTACCACACACACAAAAAAAAATTAAAAGCCCAACAGGAAAGTACATGTGCCCCCAAACTCACCTCAAATGTGATCTTTGTCATTCCAGTGCTAGTTCTTTGAACTAGAAACAAATAAATAAAAAATCTTCCATGTATGGACCACTTAATACTTCATAGCACAAGGTCACTTACACTCATAACAACCCCATAAAGTAGGTACCATTGTTATAAACCATATATTATATTCAGAGAGACTAAGTAACATTCCTAAGGTTGCACAGTCAGGAAGTGACAGAGTCAGCATTGAAACCCACAATTCAGGCAGGTGTAGTGGTGCATGCCTATAACTGCAGTGGCTCAGGAGGAAGAAGCAGGAGGATCACAAGTTCAAAGCCAGCCTCAGCAACTCAAGGAGAACCTGTCTCAAAATAAAAAATTAAAAAGGGCTGGGGAGGTGGCTCAGTGGTTAAGCATCCCTGGGTTAGATCCCCAGTACCAAAATAAATAAATAAAATAAAAACAACAATAACAACCACCACAACAACCCACTAACCCCACAATTGACCAATGCCCATGTCCAGGCTTTCAACAACCACTTCACATGGCTTCACCTATCCTCAAAGATGAACTCACATGGGCTGGAGTGGTGGCTCGGCGGTTATGGCAAGTACACGGGTTCAAACCCCAGCACCCATGTATACAACTAAGTGTCAGAGCAACGAAAACCATGTGAAAAACTCAATTAAAAATTTTTTATTAAAAAAAAGTTGATTCTCTCCGTCTCTCTCTGTCTCTCTCACTGTCCTTCTCTCTTAAAAAAAAAAAAAAAAGATGAACTCACATTAGATCCTACAATAAAGGGCTTCAGAAAGCATCCAGACTGGGGCTGGAGTGGTGACTCGGCAGTTGGAACACTTGCCTTGCATGCTTGAGGACCTGGGTTCAAACCCCAGAACCATATACACAACTAAGAAACAAAGAGAAACAAAGGCCAGATGGGAAAAAAAAAAAAAAAAAAAGGAAAAGAAAATTGATTCCCTGTCACTTTTTTAAGAGAGAGAAAGAGAGAATCAATTATATCTGGTTTTTCATGTGGCTTTCATTGCTCTGACACTTAACTGTGTAAGTGGTGCTAGATTTTGAACCCACGTCCTTGCACATGCCGGGCAAGCGCTGTAACTGCTGGAGCCACCACTCCAGTCCCTTTCCAGTCCCTCTCCATCTTAAAATAAAATAAATCATCCAGACCTTTTGCAATATAAATTACTTAATCTCCATTTGACAAAGTAATTAAGGTGAAGAGAAGTGAACTTCACAGTGAACTGCTGTGGCATCTAAAAGCTAGATCTCATGCCTCTTGGAATTTAGTATTCCATCTGCCTAAAAGTCTCTATGCATCCCTTCAGACTAGTCCTAACCCATAAAGGGACCTAAGGATGCTGCCTCATTAATGGTCATACTGGCTCCTAGGGCATGGAGTTCACAGGCAAGCAGGGGCGGCATCTTGACACCCACACTGCGTAGTTGCTGGGTTTACCTTGGAGGAGAGATGAGAAGCCATCTTCCTGCCTGCAGCCCGCTGATAGAGGGGCACAACAGTGAGGAAGCCGCTCCCTGCCTTGAGGCTGGTTTTTTATAATCACATTTGGATCCCCTCCACCCCGCCCCAGGCAGCCAATCCCTGTCAGAGTTTCCATTTCCTGCACTCCGCAGAGTTTTCTGGTCTCCTGTCTTCCAGCTTTGCTTGGTGGTAGCATCTGCGCACTGCCTGCTGGCAAAAAAAACTGTAATTCAAGCCAGAGACTTTCAGAACAGCCAAGACTATTCAAAGCATGCCACGCCACGGTGGGTGAGAGCCAGGGCCGCACCGGGCTTAGCGAACCTGGCCACCAGCTTCCCTTGGGGTCCAGAGGCCTTTCACAATCCAATCCAATTAATACTAATACCTACCATTTATTGAACATTTGCTGCATGCCTGGACTTGTGCTAAGTACTCTGCATACATGAGCTCTTTCCAATCCCATAGTGGTCTTGTGGTGAACCCTATACTGTTTATAATGCCCATAAAGCTTTGGAAATGAAGTCATTCTGTTCCACTGTTTTCTCAAACTGGCTGCTTCTGGGTGATGGGCAGGTGGTAAGAACAAGGAAGTCCATGTTCATGTGGTCATCGCCACACTTTCTTTTTTCCCCCTTAAAGTGAGTCCCCTGGCTCTGGGTAATAGATGGAGCATTCTTTAAAGTCTTTGGATGGTGATGCTATGGAAGCACTGTAGGTAAGCCATGCAATCCATATTTGGAAAGCAGCAGTTCCAGTAAAGACGAATCATTGCCTTCTCCAAAGTGAAAGGGGTCTGATATGTTTGACCTGAACCAGGTGGCTGGCTGCTCTCTCTGCATATTGCTGCCTCCTTCTAGCAGGCTGGCTATTGGTTGGCAGTTGCTGGATCAGCCTTGATGAGAGGGAGCCCAGGCTGTTGGGCCCATTCATAGTCCCTTTGGCCACCACCGTGGATACACTTAATAGGTCCATTGCAAAGCAATAGGAGAGAGAAGTTTAGAGGCTGGCTGACATCCACAGGCGGGTACAGCCTGACCATCTGGCTACAGAGCCTCCTCAGCATTTATGTGAGACACAGAGATCCACATGCCTTGTGCCCATTCCTATAGGTCCATCCTTATGTCCCTTAACCAGACCCACTTCTCTCTCATCTGCCAACTAGCCAACTCATTGGCCACTTACTAGGAATTAGTGTATGTCTATACCTCGGTCCATCTCTCTCCATACAATAGAAATTTCAAAGTATACTGCTCATATTTCTGTCCCCAGGAGGATTCACCATTGTCCTTCAGCACCACTAGGGTTATAATAGGGTGGTCCATTTGCCATCTTATTGGGTAATCAGGTTCAACTCCTCTCTCAAAGGTGTGTTATCCGATCAACAGTTAGGTGCCATGGGTGTCTCAGACCCCTATTCTTGGAATTTACTCATGCCTTTTGGGCTTTGAGCCAACCATGAATGTTCTACTTCTATCTTGTATTAGATTTCTGTGCTCTTCTGATAATATCTAGCTTAAGGGTTGGGGGTGTGGCTCAGTGGTAGAGTGCTGGTGGCCGAGTGTGTACAAGGCGCTGGGTTCATTCCCCAGAATTACACACACACACAAAATCTAGCTTAATTCATGTAGTCAGTCATCCAGCATCCAATAGTCGGATGTTTAGTCACTACTGGGTCCCAGTGACACATCAGGATCTTTTTATCCAAATGGACCATGGTGAGCAAGGCCTAACTCCACAATCCTAGCAATCTTCCCTGAAACTCTCCTATTTGGACTTTCAGAGACTTTATCCCTCACAGATCTCTCCAGCAGCAGATCCTATGATCCCAAGTGGCAACATAGCTTGTTTTGTGGCCTGAACCTGCTGGACAGCCATCTCTTGCTCTGGGCACCACTCAAAACTGGCAGTCTTCCAGGCCACCCAATAAAGGACTGGAGAAAGCCAGGTGCAGTGACACGTGCCTGTAATCCCAATAACTTGGGAGGTTAAAGCAGGAGGACTGCAAGTTTGAGGCTGGCCTTGGCAAATTAATGAGACTTTTTTTTCAAAATAAAAAGGACTGGGGATGTAGCTCAGTGGCAATATGTCCATGGGTTCCATCCCCAGGACCCCCCAAAAAATACTGGAGAAATAATTCTATATGTATAAATTCTGCCTCTAAGATCTAAAGAGACCCACTGTTGGGAATATAGCTCAGTGGTAGAGCACTTGCCTTGCATGTGTGAAGCCAAAAAAAAAAAATACTGCTAAATAAATAAATGGAATTGCTAGAGACCCACCAAACACTGTGACTTTTTTTGTGGGGGGGCGGATCAGTGATTGAACCCAGGGGTGCATAACCACTGAGCAACATCCCAAGCCCATTTTATTTTTTATTTTGAGACAGGGTTTCGCTAAGTTGCTGAGGCTGACTTTGAATGTACGATCCTCCTGCCTCAACCTCCTGAGCCACTGGAATTATAGGCATGCACCACTGCCCCCAACCAAATACTGTGAACTTTTTTTTTCTTTTTTTTTTTTTATTTTTAAGAGAGAGGGACAGTGAGAGAAAGAGAAAGAGAGAGAATCAATTTTATTTAATTTTTCATGTGGCCTTTGTTGCTCTGACACTTTGTTGGGTACATGGTGCTGGGGTTCAAACCCACCTCCTTACGCTTGCTAGGCAAGCGTTGTAACTGCTGAGCTACCACTCTAGCCCCTACTGTGACATTTCTAAGTGGAGGATATTTGAGGTAAGTGAATTTGTACTTGGCACGCCCCAAACCACTGAACTCCTAAAAACGTTACCAATGTGTCAGGACCATAAATCTTCATATAATTTATCTTGCACTCTCTGGCAAACATTTTGCTTATCATTCATTTCCTGTTTGTGTCCAAGCAGTACGACATCATCAGTATAGTGGACCAACACATCGTTCAGTGGAACGTCAAGGTGATCAAGGTCCCTGAAGGCCATGTTCTAACAGAGAGCTGGAAAGGTAGCAAAGCCTCAAGGGGAGAGAATTAAAGTGCTATCATTGCAACAGCGTAATTCAGAAAAGCAAACCACCCTTGGTCATCTCTTCTTATGCATATTAAAAATAAAGAGATCACCAAAGGAACAATCATGCACAAACTTGAGCATGTGCTGACATGTCCCAGTGGAGACACCACATCTAGTACGGTAGCTCTGATGACCCGGGCTCTCACTTGGTTAAATTTAAGTGGTCCATCCATCATCCACCATGATCCACCCATTTTCCCAGAGGACAGACAAGTGAATTGAATGGGTATATGATGGAGAACACAACCACAGCCAAATTATTACATAAGAATTAACACTGCAAGAGTAGGGTCCGGAGTGGTGGCTCAGCGGTTACAGCGCTTGCCCGGCATGCGAAAGTACATGAGGTCAAACCCCAGCACCACATACACAACAAGGTCTCGGAGCAACGAAAGCCACATGAAAAACTGAAAAAAACTAAATAAAATTGTTTCTCCCCTTCCCTCACCATCCCTCTCAAAAAAAAAAAAAAAAAAACAGGGTAGGATAGCTGGTTCATTTCATATGTTAACTTGGTTAGTCCACAGTGCCCCGATATTTGATTCAACGCTAGTCTAGATGTTGCTGGGAAATTAGCTTTTATTCACTTATTGCTAGGGATGGAACTAGGGAATGAACCTGGGGCCTTACATGTGCTCAGCAAGCATTCTGCCACTGAGTTACACCCCCAGACCTGAAGCTCAGTTTTAGATGGGATTAACATTTAAGTCAGTAGGCTTTGAGTAAATGAGGTCATCCTCCATAATGTGAGTGGGCCTCATCCAATCAGTTGAAGGCCCTGAAAAAAAAAAGACTCCCCCAAGAAAGAGGGAACTCTGCCAGCAGACGGCCTTTGGACTCGAGCAGCAACATCACATCTTCCCTGTGTCCCCAGCCTGCCAACCTATGCTGCAAATTTTGGACTTGCCAGCCTCCACAATAACATGAGCCAATTCCTTAAAATAAACCCTTTCTCTTTTTCTTTCTGTACATATGTGCATGCGTGCGTGTGTGTACACGCATACATATATATTCTATCGGTTCTGTTTCTTTAGAGATACTGACTAATACAGGCAGTTTCAGGAGCCCTTGCTTGGTTCTTCCTATCACAATAGCCTCTCCTTCAGAAGTCATGGAATCAATAAGAAATTCTCTCAGCTTCTATGAAGACTCACTGGGCTTAGGCTACTTTCCAACTATCACTTGACCTCCTTTATCTCTCGTTCTAATGGGAGAACTGTGCTGGTATTTTGGCTCCTAGTTTCCAAGTCAGCTCAGTCTCCAACATTTTCACAGCCTTTAAAGATTCTGAATATTCTTTTCCAATGCACAGTTACCCTGGCACAGTAGCAGATCATCTCATTGGGGAAGGATTAGAGGAATATTTACTAAATATAATTGTGATGTCACTGCAGAGTTGTTTCCATAAGGGGGTGTGGTTTCTGCTGTAGTTAAGAGGTTAAATTCTCTGAATTTAGACTTACAATCTGGATGAAGAAGTGTGATTTTTTCACTACGGTAGCTTGTCAGTCTTCTGCTTTCAGCGCTTGACTTTTTAAAATAAGAAAATCAAGGATCAGCCAGTCAGCTGTCCATCCATCCCATCCCCATAATGAATCAGCCCGCAGATCCCTGTAGGTTGATCAGTGCACCCTCATGGCTTCTCTGGCTGTGCTGTGGAGGACAGAAATTATGTTCACCTGGCCTCAGAAACCACCTCTGTCATTCTGGAATCCCAACATTATGATTGATCTTATGGATCCTCAATTCCATGGCAGCTTCTTTTATTCTTAATCCCAGCCTACTGCAGACTGACATCACCGACCATGCAAAGATGTTTATCTGTGAGCTCCTATTGCCCTAGTGAAGTGAATCTTCCAGGCCCAAAACATAGGTTCTGGGTTCTTGGGTCTCATATTCCCACCTCCCTGGTCTTTCTTACTTCACTTTAGATACCCTATCATAGAAGTTCTAGCATTTTTTTTAAGAGAGAGGGACAGTGAGAGAGAGAGAGAGAGAAAGAAAAAATTTTTATTTAGTTTTTCATGTGGACTTCATTGTTCCAAGACTTTGTTGTGTACAGGGTGCTGGGGTTTGAACTCGTGTACCCAGACATGCCGAGCAAGCGCCGTAACCACTGAGTCACCGCACCAGCCCAAGTTCTAGCATTTTGACCTAATTTGTTGTAGGCCATCATCCAGCCTACCCTTTTTTTTTTTTTTTTTAAGAGAAAAAGACAATGGGAGAGAGAGAGAGGGAGAGAATCAATTTTTATTGAGTTTTTCACATGGCTTTCGTTGCTCTGACACTCAGTTGTGTATGTGGGTGCTGGGTTTTGAACTCGTGTACTTGCGCATGCTGGGCAGGTGCTTTAACCATGGAGCCACCGCTCCAGCCCCCAGCCTAGCCTTTAAGAAACCCCATCCTCACAAACTATCAAGATGGTATTTTAATAGATCTATTGCTGAATAACAAACCACCCAAACTTAAAGACTTACAACAACAGCCTTTTATTTCTCACAATTCTGCAATCTGGGCGAGGCTCAGTTGGGTGTTGCAACAGCCGAAATGTCCAAGATGTCTTTCTCACTTCCATAAATGGCACCTCAGCTGGGATAGATGCAGCACCTGGGGTCTGCTCATGCAGCTCTCTTTCACAACATGGTGTCTCCACATGGCTAGCTCCCACTTCCTCACAGTATGGTGTGTCAGTGTGATTGGATTTCTTCCATAGTGGCTAACATCCAAGAGGGAGGAAATGGAAGCTGCCAGTCTTCTTAAAGGCTAGTCTGGAACTGGGACAGCGATGCTTCTCCCACATTCTGTTGGTTAGGGCAAGTCACAAGGCCAGTTCAGAATGAAGGACACAGGGGGAAATAGGTTCCATCTCTCTCTCTCTCTCTCTGTCTTCTGATACTGGTGATTGAATCCAGGGGCACTCTACCACTGAGTTACATCCTCAGCCCTTTTTATTTTTTATTTTGATACAGGGTCTTGTTAAGTTGCATGAGGTGTTCTCAGATTTGTGATCCTCTTGTCCCAGCCTCACACGTAGCTAAGGTACGAGGAATTGGACCCAGGGACGCTTAACCACTAAACCACATTCTCAGACCTTATTTACTTTTGAGGCAGGGTCTCACTAAGTAACTGAGGCTTTAAACTTGCGATCCTCCTGCCTCAGCCTCTGGAGCTGCTGGGATTACAGGCCTATACCATCATGCCCAGCTAGACTCCATCTTTGGATATAAGAAGTAGCATGTATATATATATATATATATACATACATATATGTATGTATGTGTATATATATATATATATATATATAGAGAGAGAGAGAGAGAGAGAGAGAGAAGGACTTGATTATGACCATCTTTGGAAACTATCTGCCAGAGACCAGCCCCAGACATCCTTGCAAGAATATCAAAGCCTGCGTCACTGAAGAATGTCAGTTGTCAGTGCATTCCTCCTTACCAATCTTATCTGCTGCTCTGACAGCTCCCCTGCCCCTCCCTGCCATGTTTAAAATCCGCCAAATCACTCCCACCTGTTATTAGCCAGGGCTTTCACTCCTTGGATGGATAGTTCACGGTTCCCAGGTCAGGACTTAAATTCTCCCCTTAGGATTTGCTAGAAAGTGATACCAGTTATTGGAGGGAGTGGGGGAAACAGGTCTGAAGGAGGACAAATGCCATCTTACAAGGCATCTGCTTCCCAGGATTGCACATGCTCAAGGAAAGAGGAAACTGTTCTTCTAGGCCACCCAGGAGAAGAATCTAGACAAAGATTCTTAGGATGGTCCTCCCTGATGTCCCTAGGTTTATCTTTCCAATGTCCCTGTTCTCAGGGTCCTACCAGGGCCTTGACTTTGAATAAGGGACCTATTGAAACTGTGCCTTTAGGGGCTGAAGCGGTGGCTTAGCAGTTACGGTACTTGCCTGGCGTACGTGAGGACATGGGCTCAAACCCCAGCACCATGTACACTACGAAAGCCATATGAAAAGCTAAATAAAATTGATTCTCTCTTTCTCCCTTGCAGTCCTTCTCGAAAGAAAGAAAGAGAAAGAAACTGCATTTTGAATCCTCTGCAACTCTGTTCCTTATAACCTGACACTGGATTTTATTTTCCATATAATCTTCCCTTCACCACAAGTAAAACATTTAACAATTATGATACCGTTGAAGGCCAGGGTTACCTGCTTACCATCAGGTAAGGTCCCTATTGACTTCACATAGGTGAGAAATTCAGCTCCCAACTTATTCGCTGAAGGTCTCTTTTGATACAAAATGTCAGCCTGTGTTTCCTAGGAGGTAGAGGTTGAATCTAAGTTTGGAAGCCAATACTTTCTTGGGGACTGCAA
This sequence comes from Aplodontia rufa, assembly GCA_004027875.1. Lineage (NCBI taxonomy): Eukaryota > Metazoa > Chordata > Mammalia > Rodentia > Aplodontiidae > Aplodontia > Aplodontia rufa. The sequence goes on along the minus strand of PVKS010001393.1, from coordinate 32,418 downwards.
TCCTAAGGTAGTAAAATTCCGTACTTTATTTATTTTTTGGGAGAGAGTGATAGAATCCATTTTATTTATTTTTCCATCTGGCCTTTGTTTCTCCAACATTTAGTTGTATATGTGGTGCTGGGGTTGGAACCTGGGTCCTTGTGCATGCCAGGCAAGCTCCAGCCCCCAAAGTCTATACTCTGGAACTGTTTACTCATTCCACTGAGCTGTTGCTGGGGAAACTAGAGCCTCATAGGTCCAGCTATGTCGTGCTAGAGTGTTGAAGCTGCTGCAGCCCTTACTATCTCAGGCTTAACGGGGTTCCTGTCAAAGACTGGCACATGCCTCTCAGTGAGGCTGAGACAGCCAGTAATGCCTGATGAGGTGATGTTGGATTCTGGGACCTTACACTGGGAGGCATCTATACTGGATCTGTCACAGTTTGAGTGAGGATTTGGGCATTAGAATAATATGGGAAGCTTGCCGGGCGTGGTGGCGCACACTTGTAATCCCAGCAGCTCCAGAGGTTGAGGCAGGAGGATCACAAGTTCAAAGCCAGCCTCAGCAATTTAGCGAGGCCCTAAGCAACTTACTGAGACTCTGTCTCAAAATAAAATATAAAAAGGGATGGGGATGTGGCTCAGTGGTTAAGCACCCCTGGGTTCAATCCCCAGTACTCAAAAAAAAAAAAAAAAGAATGATATGGAAAGCTATTGGAGGGATTAGAGCAGAGGGCAGACTTGTCTGATAAATTTTACAGGATTACTCTGTCTGCCCAGCAGAACCTGTGTTAGGAGTCCATTGCCATAATCCAGGTGTATTGTTTAGGGTTTTATCAGAGAATCAGGAGCACTATAAATGATATAGAATAAGGGATTATTATAGAGACTTGACTTAATGCAATTATGGATACTGGCTAAACAGTTTATGAATGGCCAGACACAGTGGTGCACACCTGTATTCTTAGCAACTTGGGAGACTGAGGCAGAAGAATCACAAGTTCAAAGCCAGCTTCAACAAATTAGCAAGGACCTAAGTAATTTAGCAAGACTCTGTTTCAAAATAAAATATAAAAAAGGGGGGTCTGTGGGGGCAGGAGCAGTGGTCAGTGGTTTGAACACTTGCCTGGCATGCACAGGGACCCAGCTTCAAACCCCAGCACCATGTACACAACGAAGTGTCAGAGAAACAAAGGCCAGATGAAAGAAATAAATAAAAATTGATTCTCGCGTTCTCTCCCTCTTTTTTTTTTTTTTAAGACAGAGGACAGTTAAAGAGAGAGAGAGAGAGAATCAATTTTATTTAGTTTTTCATGTGGCTTTCGTTGCTCCAACACTACATTGTGTAATGTGGTGCTGGGGTTTGAACCCGCATCCTCACACGTACCAGGCAAGTGCCGTAATTGCTGAGCCACAGCTCCAGCTCTCTCTCTCTCTCTCTCTCTCTCTTTAAGAGAGAGAAAGAGATAATCAAGTTTATTCAGGTTTTCATGGGCTTTTCGTTGCTCCGATACTTCTCTGTATATATGGTGCTGGAGTTCGAACCTGTGTCCTCATGCATGCCAGGCAAGTGCCATAACTGCCAAGCCACCACTCCAGCCCCTCTCCTGCTCTTTAAAAAATAAAAATGGGGGTTTGAAATTTGGCTCAGAGGTTAAACACCCCTGGGTCCAATCCTCGGTACCAAAAAAAACAAAAAGTTTATGAACAGCTGTTTCTTGTGCATCAGGTGCACAAGAAAGTGAACAGGACAAATATGAAAGGAACAATGGATATGAGGAGGAAGAGGGCAAGGTCAAAATGAAACCCCTGAAAATGAACTAGAATCCACCAGAAAAAAACTGGATCTTCCAAGGGTTTCTTCCCACCTCCAAACCTCCAATTTATTTTTATTTATTTCTTTATTTTATGGCAGCGCTGGGGATTGAATCCAGAGCTTTACACACCCTAAGCCTGTGCCCTACTGCTAGGACACATCCTAACTGTAGGATGAGCTACATCGCCAGTCTCCATGCCTCAATCCCAATGATCACCAGCAGGAGAAGAAGCTGCTGCCCTTCAGCAGCGCACACCTAGCCCAGGAGTTTAAGAGGCTAGAGTGGAGAGTCAGGGGAGGGGGTGCTGCCCACCAACAAAGGGAGCGAGAAGTCAGTGAAAACACAGTGATAGGGGTTGGGGATTTAGCTCAGTGGCAGAGCGCTTGCCTAGCATGTGCAAGGCCCCAAGTTTGGTCCTCAGCCCTGGAAAAAAAAAAACACACAAAGACAACCAGCCGCAAAAAAAAAAAAAGAAAGAAAGACAAGCAGCCGCACCTGACCCTGTACTGCCCAAGTGTTAACGTGACTACAGCCTCACTTCTGCTTTCCAAATTCTGCCCAGATCTCCTTCTTTGGACAATTATTGCCTCAAAGTACACAGGAAAGAAAATTCCGGGAAATACTTTCCCCAGCTTAGCTAAGTTGACCCTTCCCATATCAGGTGAGAAATTAAGATGACCTGGACCAGTATGGTGGCCAAAGGTGTGTAAGAAATATTTGGATTCTGCAGGTATCCTGAGCATCACTCACTATCTGAATCTTTTTTGTCTCTGCGTTTGGATGGTGAGGTGTTTTGCTTTTCCAGTGGAATTAGGGATTGAAACCAGAGCCTACAGCATGATAAGCAAGTGCTCTACCACTGAGCTGTATCCACAGCCTCTTATTTTGTTTTGTTTTGAGACAGATTCTCCTTAAGTTGTTGAGGCTGGCTTCAAACTTGAAATCCTCCTGCCTCAGCCTCCCAGGTAATTGGGATTGCAGGTGTGCATAGCCAGTAGGTTGTATTGTGATCAGTGGATGTGTCAAGTTATTGAATTAGTAGAATGAAGAACAAGGGCCTATATCATAAATAACCACACATGAAAGACAAGTTTTGTTTTTTTTTTTTCCCCAGGGCTGAGGACCAAACTCAGGGCCTTGCACGTGCTAGGCAAGCGCTCTGCCACTGAGCTAAATCCCCAACCCCAAAGGACAAGTTTTAACTAGGCCAAAAGTGATGGTGGACAACTGGGTTTCAAGTAGCTATGTCAAACCTAAAAATGGATGCCAAAGTGGCATCTATATTTAACAAGTTTATGACAAAACCAAATCCCCAACGGGATAGTGATGCATGCCTATAATCCCAGCTACACAGGAGGCTGAGGCAAGAGGATTCCAAGTTCAAGGCCAGCCTGGGCCACTTAGGAAGAGTGTGTCTCAATATAAAGGATAAAATGGGCTGTGAATGTAGTTCAGTGGATGAAATGCCCAGCACAATACATATGTATATAAATCAAAGAATAAAAATAAATAAATATGTATATAAATAAAGAATAAACAAATGGTGGTGGGCCTTTGGGAGATGATTAGGTTATGAGGATTCAGTTATGAGGGTGGAGCCTCATGAAAGGGACTAATACTCTTATAAAAGTGGTCTCAGAGAATAGTCTTCCCCCCCCTTTTTTTTTTCAGAGAATAGTCTTACCCTTTCCCCAAGAGAGGTCACAGTGAAAAGCTGCCATCTATGAGGAAGTAAGTGGCCCTCACTAAACACCAAATCTGCTTGTACTTTAATGTTGGATTTTCTATTCTCTAAAATCAGGAGAGATAAATTGCTATTATTTGTAAGCTACTCAGTTTATGGTATTTTTGTTATGGCAGCCTGAATGGACTAAGACAATGGAAGTCTAAAAAATGACTAAATATAATTATTATTGTACATGTCTGCATGTTCTATGATGAGAAATAAAATACATACATAAATAATAAATTATTACATATTCCCTACAAAAAAGGGGGGGTGGGGAAGAGCAGCCCCTGACTTTGAAAGACTGGTTTGCACTCATAGGTAGACCACATTACTGAACATAAATGATCTTACAGAAACAGAACAGCAATCACAGAAAAATTTACTCTGCGACCTTGCTAAAATGAGATAAAACATGGGCCAATTTGTATTTTATTTTAAGCACAAACAAGGTCACAGTGCCACCCACAAAGTATCAGACACACCCTTGCCCTTAGCAAAATAAGTTGACTCTTATTAATTCCATACACTTTACCTTGTGTGAGTCTCCTCTTCCTATAGCTAAGATTTATTGAGATACCTGGTCACAAAATTGCCCCTGCTTCAAAATAGCCTGTGAACCCCAAAATCTTTACTACCTGGTTCTTTACAGAAAAGTTTGCCAGCTGGGCACAGTGGCTCATGCCTGTAATCCCAATGACCCTGGGGACTGAGGCAGGAGGACCACAAGTTCAAGGCTAGCCTCAGCAATTTAGTGAGGTTCTGAGCAACTTAGTGAGACTCTGTCTCAAAATTTAAAAAAATTAAAAGGGCTGAGGATGTAATTTGGTGGTAAAGTACTCCTGGGTCCAATTCCCAATACAAAAAGGAAAGAAAGAAAGAAAGAAAGAAAGACAAGTTTGCCAACCCTTGATCTAAATAAAGAATGAACTCCTGGGGTTGGAGCAGTGGCTTAGTGGTTATGGCACTTGCCTGGTATGCGCAAGGATGCTGGTTTGTACCCCAGTGCCATGTATGCAACAAAGCAATGAAAACCAGATGAAAAACTAAATAAAATTGATTCTTTCTCTCACTGTCCCTCTTTAAAAAAAAAAAAAAAAAAGAATGACTGGGCATGTGGGCACACCTGTAATCCCAGATATTTGGGAGGCTGAAGGAGGAGGATTGCAAGTTCAAGGCCAGTCTTAGCAACTAAGACACTAAGTCCCCGGTGACACATATTAGGGCTGGGTATATAGCTTAGTGGTAGAGAACTTGCTTAGCATTAACCAGACCCTGGGATCTATCCCCAGCACTGCCAATAAAATAAAATTTAAAAAAACACTAAGGGGTTGGGGGCATAGCTTAGTGGTAGAGCAGCATAGTTAGTACCCAGCTCCAAAGGGAAAACAAATAACAGGTAAGTGTAATTATTTTCAAAGTATACAGAATTTGAATATATTTTGTTTCAAAGTAAATTTGAGGGCTGGAGTGATGGCTCGGTAGCTACAGCGATTGCCATGCATGTGCAAGTATTCAAGTTCGAACCCAAGCACCACACACACAACGAAGTTTCAGAGCAACAAAGGCCAAACGAAAAACTATACAAAAATTTGTTTCTCTCTTTCTCTCTCTCTCTCACTATCCTTTTCTCTAAAAAAAATTATGAAATATGAAAATAAAATATGAAATATGAAGTATGAAATAAATATGAAAACAAAAAAAATAAAATGCTTATTTTTGATGGGTATTAGGGATTGAACCCAGGGGTGCTCTAACATTGAACTACAACACCTGTCCTTTTTTAATATTTTATTTGAGACAAGGTCTTACTAAACTGCTGAAACTGGCTTTGAATTTGCAATCTTCCTGCCTCAGTCTCCTGAGTTGCTGGGATTATAGGCATGCATCACTGAGAATGGCTAAGATGTTAAATATTTTTAAAAATTACTCCATGGGGCTGGAGAGGTGGCTCAGCAGTCGAGTGCTTGCCCGGCACGCACTACCTGGGTTTGATCCCAGCACCACATACGCAACTAAGTGGAGAAAACAAAACAAAACAAAACAAAAAGATGAAAAAAAATTTAGAAGTTAACTCTTTCTCTCTTAAAAAAAAAAGTTATTCCAAAAAATAAATTACTCCAAACTATCTATCTAAGATTATCTATTAAAAATAAAGCAAGCAGGGCTGGAGCTCGTTGGTTACGGCTCTTGCCTTGTATGCACGAGTATGCGAGTTCAAACCCCAGCACCATGTACACAACAAAATGTCAGAGGAGTGAAAGTCACATGATAGACTAAATAAAAATTGCTTCTCTCTTTCTCTCTCTCACTGTCCCTCTCTTTAAAAAAAGTAAAAAAATTTAAATCAAGCTAGGGGCTGGAGTGGAGGCTCAGTGGTTGTGGTGCTTGCCTGACACACTCAAGGACGCGGGTTCAAACCCTAGCACCACGTACACAACTAAGTGTCAGAGCAACAAAAGCTACATGAAACACTAAATAAAATTGATTCTTTCTTTCTCTTTCGCTGTCCTTCTCTCTAAAATAAATAAATAAATAAATAAAATAAAACAAGCTAGACCAGGCAGTGGTTCGGTGCACACCTGTAATCCCAGCAAAGTGGGTATCTGAGGCAGGAAGACTACAAATTAGAGATCAATCTGGGAAATTTAGCAAGACCTTGTCTCAAAAGTAACAAAGCGGGGGCTGGAGCGGTGGCTGGAGCGGTGGCTCCGTGGTTACTGCACTTGCCTTGCATAAGCAAGTACACGAGTTCTAAACCCCAACTCCATGGACACAACAAAGTCTCGGAGCAATGAAAGTCACATGAAGAATTAAACAAAAATTGTTTCTCTCCTTCTCTCCCATTGTCCCTCTCTCTTTAAAAAAAAAAAAAAAAGTAACAAATGGGGCTGGAGCGGTGGCTCAGTGGTTACAGCGCTTGACTGGCATGTGCAAGTATGAGGGTTCAAATCCCAGCACCACGTACACAACTAAGTGTCTGAGCAATGAAAGCCATGTGAAAAACTAAATAAAAAATTGATTCTGTCTCTCTCTCTCACTGTCCCCTCTCTCTTAAAAAAAAAAAAAGACCTTCTTAAAAAATAAGTGCTTAAAACTGACATACTTTATTATTTATGTATTTGTTTATTTATTTTGGTACCTAGGATTGAACCCAGTGGTGCTTAACCACTGAACCACATCCCCAGCCCTTTTTATTTTTTTATTATTTTTAAAAAATTTTGAGACAGAATCTTGATAAATTGCTCAGGGCCTCCTTAGGTTGCTGAGGCTGGCTTTGAACTTGTGATCCTCCTGCCTAAGCCTCCTGAGCTGCTGGGATTACAGGTGTGCACCACTGCACCTGGCTAATTTGTTTTGATTTTAAAAACTTAATGAGAGGCTGGAGCAGTGGCTCGGCAGTTACAGTGCTTCCCTGGCAAGCGTAAGTACACAGGTTCAAACCCCAGCACCCACTTACAAACTAAGTGTCAGAGCAATGAAAGCCATGTGAAAAACTCAATAAAAAAATTGAGTCTGTCTCTCTCACTGTCCTTCTCTCCAAAAAAAAAATCAAAAAACTTAATCAAGTCTTATTTTTTTAAAAGAGGGAGCGAGTGAGAGAGAGAGAAAGAAAGAATCAATTTTATTTAGTTTTTCATCTGGCCTTTGTTTCTCTGACACTTAGTTCTGCATGTCGTGCTGGATTTGAACCCGGGTTCCTGTGCATGCCAGGCAAACGCTCCAACCACTGAGTCACCACTCCAGCCCCTCTTATTAATATTTAAAATAAAATTTTCTGACATTTCAGTGTTCGGTGTTCATCTAAATGCAGATAGAAAGTATTGGTACCACGCTCCTTGCGCTTTACTTCTTAGATTTGTACATACACAGATGAGTAATGAAACTTGTTCAGTTGGAAAACATTTCTCAGCAGCCATGTGGACCTATTGTAAATGCCAAGGTAATCTGTGAATACCTACAGTTTGGAATACTGATTAAACCTGGAAGAGAAGCAAGAAAATGGACACTGTGTACTACTGGGAAATGATTTTTGTTATATACGAAATAATTCCATTCCTGCTATGGGAAAGGAAGAATTTGGCAAGTCAATTAATTTGTCTTTTCTCCTACCTAAGCTGTTTGCCTCAGTCTGTCCCAGACTCCAAAGCAGTATCTGTCTCTGTGGTTGGCAGCCACACAATCTGTAAGCCTTTATAAGCCAACAGCACAGTCCACTTCTGTTTCCAGGACATAGGGCAAGAAATTTTAGAAGCATTCCCTGGAGCCTGAATGGTGCTAGTCCTAGAGTGGATGTTTATGATTACCAAGTCGTACTGTGCCAGAGCTGAACTGCAGATCCTTAGCAACGGAAGCACTCGTGTGTTATTTTTTTCCTCTGGTATGTGTTGTTTGTGATATGCAGAGTCCCCTCAAACACAGGGCCTAGATACTGAAGGATATTTCAAAAATTTTATCTGCATCTCTTTGGATCCTGAGTTTGGATGATAGGAGTTCAAATAGTGAGGGATAGCTGGTATTTTGCTAATAAAGGCAGTAGCACTTACTGACACACTCAATGTAGGACATGAGAGGGAAAAATAGGAATCTACGATGATATCAAGCATTTTGGCTTGAACAACTGAAAATGGGGGCTGTTATTATTAGTAGTATTATTTTTAAAGAGAGAGGGACAGTGACAGAGAGAGAGCGAGCAAAAGGGAGAATCAATTTTATTTAGTTTTTCATGAGGCCTTCAGTGCTCCCGGACTTCATTGTGTACATGGTGCTGGGGTTTGAACCCTCATACTCGCGCACACCAGGCAAGCACCATGACCATTGAGCCACCACTCCAGCCCAGGAACTATCACTGTTGAAAGAAAAAAGACTGGGGCTGGAGCGGTGGCTCAGCGGTTTCGGCGCTTGCCTGGCAAGCATGAGGACCAGGGTTCAAACCCCAGCACCACCTACACAACTGAGTGTTGGAGCAACTAAGGCCATGTGAAAAACTGAATAAAGTTGTTTCTTTCTTTCTCTGTCTCTCTCACTGTCCCTCTCTCTTTAAAAAAAAGAAAGAAAGAAAGAAAGAAGACTGCAGAGGAGCTGGGCATTTTTGGACATAACAAGTTTTATTTTCATTTTCATTTTATTTTTATTTGTCAGTATTGGAGATTGAACCAGGGATACACCGAGTTACATCCCCAGGGCTTTTACTTTTAGAACAGGGTCTCACTAAGTTGCCCAGGCTGGTCTTGAACTTGCAATCTTCCTACCTTAGCTTCTCAAGTAGCTGGGATTACAGCTACTCATACAGTGTACCTGGTTGGCTGTATCAAGTTTAAGAGGGGTTAAGTGAAGATGTTAAGTTCAGGGGTGAGTTCAAAATTATCAGTGGCAGAAAAGCCAAGGACTGAGATCACTTAGGATGACGACAGAGAGAAGCTCAAGAACTTTTTACTTTTCCTCCCAGCTAGAGCCCACAGGAACCAGCTCCACATTCAGACAGTGAACCAGCATTAGAAGGAACCTGGGTGCCAGTCTGACTACACGAAGAATAGCCATCAGCTGACCGGAAGCATTGACCCTTAGACCATCCTAGAAGACAAAACTATACTGTTCAAGCCACTGAGTGGTGGTTCGTTCTCTTTGTTAACAACAGTCTAGCCTTACCCGAGGTGGCCAAACTCACAGATTCAACGTTCAGGAAGAAAAGAGAAGGCATGGAAAAAGGATAGGATTCCTCACGCTTGGTCATGGCGCAGAGACAAGTGTGCAGTATCTCCATTCAGCAAAGCAGTTATGGCTTGTCCTGCTGGCAAGCAGGAAGAGGCCCTGTGGGTCAGATGAGGAGGACTCAGCGAGACACCTGGACAGATGACAAAGACTAAATACTCCTCACCATGCTGCATTCCACCTGTTTTTGGTCCAAGAACCTCCTAGAACTGAAACACTGCATTCGGAGTGTCAGGGGCACCCTCTAAGTCATCCCTGCCCCTGCAGTTCAAGACCAACTTTCCATTTGTACCCTGGAACTCAGTTCCACCCAACCATTGAAAGACTTTGCTCCTTTGAAATTTGTCCTCTTTATCTTGCTTTATCTATTTCCCCCTTTAGGGGATGGAGCGGTGGCTCAGTGGTTACGGCACTTGCCTGGCATGCACAAGGACGTGGGTTCAAAGTCCTGCACCTTGTATACAACCAAGTGTCAGAGCAGCAAAAGCCACATGAAAAACTAAATAAAACTGATTCTCTGTCTCTCACTGTCCCTCTCTCTCTCTTTAAAAAAAAAAAAATTAGCTCTTCTTCCTGTAGCCATGTCCTGAGCTGCCTTCCTCTGCCATTTGCTTTGGTCATGATGTTCTTGCGCAGCTTGAGCCCAGAGCAATGGAGTTGGTCAACCATGGGCTGAACCTCTGAAATTGTGAAACAAAGCAAAATTTTCCTTAAGTTAAAAAAATTTTTTTCCTGGGGCTGGAGCAGTGGCTCAGCAGTTACAGTGCTTGCCTTTGCAACTGCAAGGACCTGGGTTCAAACCCTAGCACCGCATACACCACTAAGTGTCAGAGCAATAAAAACCAGATGAAAAATGAAATAAAATTGATTCTCTCTTTCTCATTCTCTCTCTCTCATTGTCCCTCTCTCTTCCGAAGGAGAAAAAATTCCATGCCTGGCTATGCTTATAATCCCAGTGGCTTGGGAGGCTGAGGCAGGAGAATCTCAAGTTCAAACCCAGCCTCAGCAACTTAGGAAGGACCTAAGAAACTTAGTGGCTCAGTGATTAACCTCCTCTGGATTTAGTCCCTGGTACACACACACACAATTCTCTGTTTACTGTAGGCCTTCATCTAAGAAGAGGAAACAAACCTTCTCCTGACCCTCACAGCTTCCTTCAACTATTGTCCCATTGTTAGCAAAAGTCATCAAAATCCTTCTCTATACTCATTGGCTCTATTTCCAGGCTTCCCATTATCTCTGTTTCACCCTTCCCCTCTTCTATCTAAATAGAATTAAATTAGAATTAAAACCTATTCCAATCAGGCTTTTCCTTCTGCCAAGCCAGTGAAGCCACTCTTGTCAAGGTCACCAAACACATCTATCCTGCCAAAGCTCTAAATAGCCTTTAACACACTCAGTCATTTCTCTCTTGCACCCCTTCCTTCTGGTGGCTTCTCAGACTCCAAACTCTCCTGGTTTTTTCCTGTCTCTCTGACTATATCTTCTAAGTCTCATTTGCAGGATTGAGACAGTTTTAGGAGAGATAGTAAAAATGGCTAGATAGTCATGACAAAGGGCCCCACCTAAGACTTAGTTGGTAGAGAGCGATTAACAGGGCATATTCAGGGCCTTCATATGCAAATAACCATGAGGCTCACCTGTGGGAGCAACTCCTTTGTCCCTGGAGTGGGAAAACTGAGAGATGGGGGTGGTCACAGGTGGGAACTAAGAAGTATTTGCCACCTTTTATTTTACATAGATTTACTCCCCTGTCCATGGTTGTCCGTGGATTTTCTCCTTCAAAATAATGAGACAAAGACTCAGAAGATTGGTGCAAAATTCCCAGGGTGAATTTCCACAACACCAAGAGCTGCAACACCCAGCTTTTAGCTGGAGAGTTTGTAACATTATTTTGGCTGCAGACATCTGCAGCCAGCCCAAATTCCCAGTTTTAAAACTGAGATCGGCTGCAAACACTAGAAGGGGGCTATTTTGGCTGCTGGAATCTGTAGCGGCCCATACTCCATTTACCAGTGGGAGCAGAGAATCCGGCCTCATCTCAAAAACCCCGTATCATTATCATACCATGCCTCTGCCACCCCATCCTCAGTCCCCAACCTGCTAATGTTTGAAGCTCCTGCTCTGTCTCTGAAACTTTCTCTCCCTTCTTTCTCCTTCCGTCCTCCCCCCTCCTTCCTTCTTTTATGAGACCTGTCTATATTGCCCTCCATTGTGAGCAATCCCCCTGATGCCGGGTTTTTGAGATGAGGCCGGATTCCCTGCTCTCACTGGCAAATGGAGTCTGGGCCTTTACAGACTCTAGCAGCCAAAACAGCACGCTTTTAGTGTTTGCAGCCATTCCCAGTTAAAACTGGAAATTTGGGCTGGCTGCAGGTGTCTGCAGCCGAAAGTGTTAGCAGCTCCCCAGCTAAAAGCTGGGTGTTGCAGCCCTTGGTGTGGTGGAAATTCATCCCGGGAATTCGGCGCCAATCTCCTGGGTTCTTGAAGAATAAAATCCACGGACAACCACGGAAGGAGGAATAAAAGGAGTAGGATTTATTTAGGAAGAAGAGCAGAAACTCCGCAAGGCGGAGGGGTTCCTGGAAGCAGGACACCGTCTAACTGAGGTTAGGCCAGGGGTTATATAGATTTGGGGGTGTGAGCATAATTAACATTCATGCAAAGCAGGCATTGAGAAATGCATCAACTCCATTGGTCAAAATCTATGTAAAACAGGCATTGAAACTGGTCAAGATCACCATTGGTTAAAACAAAAGGTGGCAAATACTTCCTAGTATCCACCTGTGACCACCACCCCCATCTTACTCAGGGACTAGGGTGAGCCTCAAGGTCTTTTTGCATTTGAATGCCCTGAGCACGCCCTGTCAATCACTCTCTGCCTCTGCCAGCTAGCTCTTGATAGGGGCCCTCTGTCCTGACTACCTAGCCATTTCACTGTCTCTCCTAAACTGTCTCACTATCAGTAGGAAAAAAGAAAAGACACCAAAAGCACAGGCAATAAAATAAAACAAACAGGACTCCATAAAAATTTAAAATTTTCTACATCAAAACAATGAAAAGTTGGGGCTAGAGTGGTGGCTCAGGGGTTACAGTGCTTGCCTGGCATGCTCAAGGATGCGAGTTTAAACCCCAGTATCACATACACAGCCAAGTGTTAGAGCAACAAAAGCCACATAATAAGCTAAATAAATAAAATTGATTCTCTCTTTCTCACTGTCTCTCTCTTTTGAAAAAAAAAGAATGAAAAGTCAATCCACAGAAAGTGAGAAAATATTTGCAAATCATAATCTGACAGTGGATTGATATCCAGAATATATAAAGAAGTCCTATAGTGCAACACAAAACCAAATAATCTACTTTAAAAAACCAGCAAAGGGGGGTTGGGGATTTAGCTCGAGTTCGGTCCTCAGCCCTGAAAAAAAAAATGGGCAAAGGGCCAGGTGCAGTGGCACATGCCTGAGATGCGGGGTTTTTGAGATGAGGCTGGATTCTCTGCTCCCACTGGCAAATGGAGTCTGGGCTGACTGCAGATTCTGCTGCCAAAGAAGCCCATTTTCAGTGTGTGCAGCTATTCCTAGTTGAAACTGGGGCTTGGGGCAGGCTGCAGGTTTCTGCAGCTGAAATAGTGTTAGCAGCTCCCCAGCTAAGAGCTGGATTGCCTTGCTGCTCTTGGTGAGGAAATTCATCCCGGGAATTCCCCGCCAATCTTCTGGGCTCTTATCTTGCAAATTTGAAAAATAAAATCCACGTACAACCATAGAAGGGAAGAATAAAAGGAGTAGGATTTACTTTAGGAAGGAGAGCAGAGTCTCAGCAAGGCGGAGGGGTACCTGGTAGCAGAATACTGTCTGATGTGTGTTAGATTGGGGTTTATGTTGGTTTTGGGTAGGAGTCTTGATCAGGATGCATATACAGCAGGCATTGAGGAAAGAACCAGTATCATCGGTTAAACTCTGTATAAAACAGGCATTGAAACTAAGCACTAAAATCATTGGTTAGAATCTATGCAAACCAGGTAGCAAATCTTTCCCAGTTCCCACCCCCACTTCTTAGTTTTCCCCACCTCTTGGACAAAGGAGCTGCTCCCGCAGTGAGCCTCCTGGTCCTTAGTATTTGAAGGCCCTGAGCATGCCCGTTTATGGCTTTCTACTAGGTGTGGTTGAATGAGGCCCATTGTCCTGACTACCTAGCCATTTTACTATCTCTCCTAATCTGTTGTCACTAGATTTTCAAAGTTACCAATGCCTTGATCTTGGCCTTCTCAGCCTCTAGAACTGTGAGAAATAAATTTCTGTTCTCTAGACTATTATGGCTTGGATGAAACGTGTCCCCCTAAAACTCAACATGTGAGACAATGTGAAGGCTGGGGTGAAATGATTGGGTTAAGAGAGCCTTAACCCCATCAGTAAATTAATCTCCTGATAGAGATCAACTGGCAACTGAAGGCAGGTAGGGTGTGGCTGGAGAAGGTGGGTCGTTGGGGACACGGCTTTGGGTATATATTTTGTATCTGGCTTGGAGTTTCTCTCTCTGTTTCCTGGAATCATGTGAGCTCCTTTCCTCTGCCACACTCTTCCACCATGAGGTTCAGCTTCACCTTGAGCCCCAAAGAATGGAGCCGACCTAAAGAGACAGATTAGGAGAGAGGATAAAATGGCTAGGTAGTCAGGACAATGGGGCCCATTCAACCACACCTAGAGAGCGGATTAACAGGTATGCTCAGGGCCTTCAAATACAAAAGACCATACGAGGCTTACCGGATGGAGCAACTCTTTGTCTGGGTGGGGGTGGGGGTGGGGGTGGAGGAGTGGGGTATCTAAGAAGTGGAGGTGGACACAGATGGAACTAGGAAAGATTTGCTGCCTGGTTTGCATAGATTCTAACCAATGACTTTGGTGCTTGGTTTCAATGCCTGTTTTACATAGAGTTTAACCAATGATGTTGGTGTTTTTCTCAATGACTGATTTACATGAATCTTTTTTTTTTTTTAAAGAGAAACAACTTTATTTAGTTTTTCACATGGCCTTAGTTGCTCCAACACTCAGTTGCATATGTGGTGCTGGGGTTTGAACCCAGGTCCTTGTGCTTGCCAGGCAAGCGCCGAAACCGCTGAGCCACCACTCCAGCCCCTACGTGAATCTTAATCAAGGCTCATACCCAAACCGATATAATCCCCAGCCTAACACACATCAGACAGTATTGTGCTGCCAGGTACCCCTCTGTCTTGCTGAGACTCTGCTCTCCTTCCTTAAATAAATCCAATTCCTTTTACCCTGTTCTTCTCTGGTTGCCCAAGGATTTTATTCTTCAAATTTGCAAGACAAGAACCCAGAGGATTGGCTCTGAATTCCAGTGCTCTTCCACACTTAATAGCTGCATTGCACGGTAGCCGCAGGGGAAGGGGTGGGGGGACCCCAGGTCTTGCTGGGTAGCTGCTAACACTGTTTAGGTTGCAGAGACCTGCAGTCAACTTAGCTGCAAACACTAGAAATGGGTTACTTTGGCTGCAGGAATCTGCAGTGAGCCTAAACTCCTTTCACCAGCCAGAGCAGAGAATTCAGCCTCATCTCAAAACCCCTGCATCACTAAGACTTCTGTGACTGTGAGCCCCCAAAATAAACTTTAACTTTTTTTTTATTTAAAGAGAGAGGGACAGTCAGAGAGACAGAGAAAGAGAGAAACAACTTTATTGAGTTTTTCACACGGCCTTAGTTGCTCTAACACTTAGTTGTGTACGTGGTGCTGGGGTTTGAACCCGGGTCCCTGCGCTTGCCAGGCAAGCGCCGAAACCGCTGAGCCACCGCTCCAGCCCCTAAACTTTAACTTTTAATGTTTTCTTGTCCAGTCTTTTAGTCACAGCAATGAAAAATCTGACTAAAACAATGACCCAGTCTCAGAGTTTTTTTGTTGTTTGTTTTTGTTTTGGTACCAGGGATTGAACCCAGGGGCACTTAGTCACTGAGCCACAAGTCTAGCTCCTTTTTCATTTTATTTTGAGACAGAGTCTTGATAAGTGGCTGAGGACCTCGCTAAATTCCTGAGGCTGGCTTTGAACTTGCAATCCTCCTGTCTCAGCCTCTGGGATTACAGGTGTGGTCCACCACATCCTGCTCTGGCCTTTTTTTTTTTTTATAGCAGTACAAAATGTATGAAAACAGGTGGAAACAATCCAAATAGTCATCAACAGATGAATAGATAAAGAAAATATAGTATATACACACAATGGAATATTATTCAGATATAAAAAGGAATGAGGGTCTGAAACACGCTACATAGATGAACCTTGAAGATGTTACGCTTAGTGAAACAAGGGGGCTCAAAAGGACACATTGTATGGTACCTGCTATATGAGGTATCTAGAAAAGGCAAATTCATAGAGACAGAAAGCGAAATAAAGGTTACTAGGGGAGATAGAGGCAAAAGAGGAGATATTGCTAAATGGATACAGTTTCTGTTTGGAATGATGAAAGATATTCTGGAAATGATCATGGCTTCACACCATTGTGAATGTATTTAATGCATTAAATTATACATTTAATGGGGCTGGAGCCGTGGCTCAGCAGTTTCGGCGCTTGCCTGGCAAGCATGAGGACCCGGGTTCAAACCCCAGCACCACCTACACAACTGAGTGTTGGAGCAACTAAGGCCATGTGAAAAACTAAATAAAGTTGCTTCTCTCTTTCTCTGTTTCTCTCACTGTCCCTCTCTCTTTATTAAAAAAAAAAAAAGAATTATACATTTAAAAATGCTTATTCAACCCCAGGACTGCAAACAATCTAGTGTTTACTGATCCCAAAGAAAGAACATGGACACTTTATGACTCACACACTCCTTGGCAGGGTCAGACTAGGAAACAGAAAAAGGCAACACTGTACCTATAGGCAGGGGGAGCTTGTGCATAGGTTGCATATCCGCTGTGCGTGTGGATTTACTTTCACCATCTCTGCTTTCTCCCATGTTCCTGCCACTGTCACATCTGGCTATGCAAATGCTATTTCTGCTTCTCTTCTTACCTACTTCCCATGCAGGAACTAGAGTAATCTTTTAAAATGTGAATTGTTTCAATATTCTCCAGCTACACACCCTCCAATTACTTCCTATCATCCTCAGAACAAAATCCTAACTTACCACGGCCCATAAAGCCCTGGAGAACTTGTCTTTTGTCCTCTCTGACCTATTGCCCATCACTGGTCCTTACACTCCTCTAGGCTCCCCACACTGCTCTTTTTGTTACTCAAATGGGTAGCTCGTCCAGTCTCAGGTCATTTATTTATTTTTTTCAGAGAGTTTTTTTGTTTTTGTTTTTGGGTTTTTTTTTTGCATTTGTTTTTATTTTACCTTTATTTATTTGTGTATGTGGTGCCTGCAATCATATCTGGGAGTTCACACATGCCAGGCAAGTGTACAAGTGTACCACTGAGCCACCTCCCTAGCCCTTCAGGACACTTATTCTTACTGTTCCCTCTGCATGAAACACTCTTCCCCAGATCTTCATGATATGATTGACTCCTTCACTTCATTTAGGTACCTGCTTCTCAGTGGAGTCTTCCCTGACCATTCTATCAGAAGTAGAATCTCTCCCACCAATCTCCATTCCTTTTCCTTGCCTTATTTTTTCTCTGAGCATTTTGCATTACCTGAAATTTTATTATACACTATTTTTTTTCAGATATCATATTTCTCCCCCATCCCCAGAATAGAAGCTCCATGAGGGCAGGGTCTTGGTCGTATTCTTTGTTAAATTTCCCTGTACCGTGCCTGGTATGTACTAGAAGTTAAGTGCACATTTTTAATATATATTTTTGCAGTACTGAGAATCAAACCCAGAGGTGCTTTACCACTGAACTAATCCCCAGCAGTTTATGTTTTATTTTGGGACCCAGTTTCACTAAGTTGCCTAAGTTGGACTTGAACTTGTGATCCTTCTGCCTCTGCCTCCTGAGCTGGGATTATAAGCATGCACCACTGCACCCAGCTAAGGTGCATGTTTGTTTAATGAATAAAATGGAAACTAAATTCAGGTTTTTGTTTTGTTTTGTTTTGTTTTCTTTTTCAGGGCTGAGGCTAAATTCAGTTTTTAAAAAGTTTCATTCTTGGGGTTGGGGATTTAGCTCAGTGGTAGAGCACTTGCCTAGCATGCATAAGGCCCCGAGTTCGATCCTCAGCCCTGAAAAAAAAAAAGTTTTATTGTTGAGTTTATGGACTGAGAATACCTATCTGCAGCAGAAATCAGTTATATTTTCTCTCAGTTCCCTCTCCTCCACCTTGGACCTGTGCTATTCTCCTTAGCACGATTTCTGGAGACCATAAATAAGGGGAGCAAGCAATGACACTCTGGAAGAAGTGACCCAGTTGAAGCTAAGGGTACCCCCTTGAACTTTCATGCTACTCTACGCAGCACAATTTATTCATCCATTATTCTCTCAATGGACAGTTATTTCATTTTTTAAACTTTTTTCTTTCTTCTATGAACAAAATTGCTAGAAATACTCTTCCCTCACTGTTCCCTCAGGACTATGCCCAAGTCCAGCCACCAAAGACAAGAAAGAGTCAAGTTTTGACAGGGAGACATGCAGCAAACACAGGCGTATGTTCAGGACAGTCCAGGATATGACAGTGACTGTCCTCCGGGTAGTCTTCCACAGCTGGGGACTTTTTTCCCCAGGACTGGAGATTGAAAGCAGGGCCTGGTGCATTCTTCACAAGTGCTCTGCACTGAGCTGCATCCCTAGACTTTGTTATCTAATCTCTTGCTCTACTCTTGGACTCTTGAAATCACTTTCTCCTCTCTGCACTCTCTTGCTCATGGCTCCTCTGTGGGCAGCCCCGTGGCTGGACCTCTAACTGCTGGATGAAGTTTCTCTTGCCTCAGGAAAGACATTGCTCTATCCTCTCTAGGTGGCCAGCATAACATTATCCAATCTCAGGGCATAAAATCCACATACATACTGATAACCCCCTGCTGATATATACTGATAGATAAAATTTTATCTTTGCTGTGTGCAGTGATGATGCACACCTGTGGTCCTGGTCACTTGGACGGAGTGCAGGAGGATTGCTTGAGTCCAAAAGTTAAAGGCCAGACTGGGCAACATAACAAGATCCCATGTCTCTCCCTCTCTTTTATTTTTTATTTGGTAGCAGGGGTTGAACCCAGGGGTTATTAACCACTAAGCCACATCCCCAGCACTTTTTATGTTTTATTTTGAGACAGGGTCTCACTAAAATGCTTAGGGCCTTGCTAAATTGCTGAGGCTGGCTTTGAACTCACCATATTTCTGACTCAGCCTCCTGAGTCGATGGGGATTACAGGCATGCACCACCACATCTGGCAAGATCCCATCTCTCTCTTTTTTTTTTAATTGGTGCATTAAAGTTGTACATAATGATGGGATTTATTGTCCCATATTCATAGATGCACACAATACGGCAATACAATTTGGTCAATATCCCCCCCATATCTTCCCTACCTCTTTCCTCCCGTTCCCTGATTCCTTGCCTCTCTGAGTCCTATATTTTTCCTAAGATATCCAAGTACAGTGACATAATTCTGATAACTATGAAGAACATTTTTTATATGCATGGCTATAGTATATACAATAACATACTTATAAATGTTTGGAGTGTACCTTGCTTTAACTCAGTTCCAACATTTCCCCTTCTCCTCTCTCCTATCACCCCTTATTATTATTTATTTTTTTTTTGAGGAGTAAAAGGAGTAGGATTTATTTAGGAAGAGCAGAGACTCCACAAGGCAGAGGGGTACCTGGAAGGAGGACACCCCCCTTATTATTTTTAGATATATTTGACAATAGGATTAAACATTTACGTTTTTATAAAGACATGCAGTTTAGCTTATTCAAATATCTTATGCAGTATTTTGCAACTGTATCTCATAAATATTGACATATTGTATTTTTGTTACAATTTACTTCTCACTATTTTTAAAAATTTTTTATTAAGGAGTTGAGTTGTGGAAGAATCTTAAATGCTTATGAAGTGACAATATGATATGCATTTGAAGACTCTATTTCTTAAACAAAAGAATGTTTTAAAAACACACAAACAGGGGCTGGAGCAGTGGCTTGGTGGTTAATGTGCTTCCCTGGCTTGTGCGAGGATGCGGGTTTGAACCCCAGCACCCTGTACACAACTAAGTGTCGGTGTAACGAAAGCCATATGACAAATTAAATAAGATTCTCTCTTCCTCTCTTTCACCGTCCCTCTCTCTCTTTAAAAATAAATAAATTAAATAGAATTAAAGAACACACAGACAAAACCCAAACTACCTTCAAGTGATGTCTCCTCCAGGATGTTCCACAGCTCTCTGGAACATAACATGTCAAATAAAACTCTAGGTTCTGTTTCTGATACCTATCCTACCAGTTTCCCCTTTTGTTAGAAATGCCACCATGTGCACAGCTTTCTTCCTCAAATCCAATTTATTCCTACACCTGCTGATATATCCAAAATATATCTATCTACTGCAACTTTTTTTTTTTTTTTAAGAGAGACAGAGAATCAATTTTTACTTAGTTTTTCACATGGCTTTCATTGCTCTGATACTCAGTTGTGTACATGGGTGCTGGGGTTTGCACTCATGTACTTGCAGGGCACTCGCTGTAACCACTGAGCCACTGCTCCAGCCCCACAACTTTTTTTTTTTTTTTTTAAGAGAGAGGGACAGTGAGAAAGGGAGAATCAAATTTATAAATCAGTAGTTTTCATTGCTCTAACACTTAGTTGTGTAAGTGGTGCTGGGGTTTGAATCTGTGTCCTTGCATATGCCAGGCAAGCACCATAACCACTGAGCCACCGCTCCAGCCCTCCGCTGCAACCTCGTACCCACCACCTCTCTGGTGGATTACTGCAATAGCCTCTTGAGTGATCTCTTTGCATTTATTTTGGTTGGGCAGTCTATTCTCCTCCTAGCAGCCACCCAAACCTAGAAAAGATGTAAATCTGTTGGTGTAATTTGCCTATTTAAAAACAGCCTATCACTTCTTTCTCATTGTACTATGAAAAAACTTCATATCAGGGTCTACAGGGTGTGCATATCTCGTCCCTGACATTCCTACTGACAACTCTACTTGCCTGCTGTCCTACTAACTAAACTGACTTCTTCCTTTCTTCATCTCTCTTTCTCATTTACTGAGATCGAACCCAGGGGTGCTCTACAACTGAGTTAGATCCCCAACTCTTATTATTTTTATTTGAGCCAGTCTCACTAAGTTGCCTAGGCTGGCCTTGAACTTGCAATCCTCCTGCTTCAAACTTCTGAGTTGGTGGAACTCTAGGCATGTGCCACCATGCCAGATTTGTTTCTTGGCCACGCCAAACTCCACAGCACCTCAACGTCTTTGATTTTCCCACTGCCCAGAATTTTCTTGTATGTGTCGGAGGGCTAAGTCCTTTTCGATCTTCATGTCTTGGCACTGCCTCAGAAAGTTTTTCCCTGACCTTCCTCCCTAAGTGTCCCTGTACCTTCTCCCCATACTGACATTGTTCTCTATCCCTGTAGTATATCTTTTTTTTTTCTTCCCGTGGTGGTGCTGAAAATGGAACCCAGGATGTCCTGCATGCTAGGCAAGCTCTCTACCACTGAACCACAACCCAAGCTCTTAAAATTTTCATTTGAGGCAGGGTCTGGCTAAGATGTCTAGGATGGCCTCGAACTTGTGATCCTCCTGTCTCAGCCACTGGAGTTGCTGGAATTATGGGTGCATGCCACCATGTCCAGCCTGCACCATATCTTAGCCCTGTACTGGATAAAGGAGATACAAAGATGACCCTGTTAATATTGTCAGTATTATCAATGTTATAGTATGATGAAAAAACAATGGCAATTGTAAAATTGTTAATACAATAGAGATCAGAACCCAAGGCAGTAGGAACATGGATAGGTTCATTCCCCAATGCTGGGTATGCAGTGTGAGAAGAGAGGCTGTGTTTACATAACCCAAGACACCAGTTTCTTCCTCGAAGAAATGCACTTTCTTCTAATAACATGCATTACTGTGCCAAGTTCCATATAATTTATTTTTAGATGGGGTCTTGAATTTGTGGCCTCAAATGATCCTCCCATTTCAGCTTCCCAGGTAGCTGAATCTACAGGTATGCATTACCACACCTGGCTTTATTTTTGTTTGTCATAGTAGTAGACCTTGAGCCAAGGTCTTCATGAAAACTAGTTAAGTGCTTTAGCACTGAGCTACACTCCCAAACCCCCAGACCCGACTTTTTTTTTTTTTTTAATGTGCCCAAATTCAAATTCACACAGCTTCTATAAGTGGTAGAGTTGAGATTCAAAATCAGGCAGTTTGCCTCTAGAGCCTGTACCCTTTTTAAAATAATTTGAGGTGAAATATACAGAACACAAAATTAACTTTATCAGAGTTTTGTTTTTGTTTTGCAGTACTAGGGAACTCAGGACCTCCAAGACTGAGCTACAACCCCGGCTAAAATTAACATTGAAAAGTGAACAATTTGGGGCCGGACGGGTGGCTCAGCGTTAAGGGGCTTGCCTGGCTTGCCCAAGTACGCGGGTTCAAACTCCAGTACCACAAACACAAAGAAATGTCGGGGCAACAAAAGCCACATGAAAAACTAAAAAAAAAATTTTTTGATTCTTTCTCTCACTGTCCCTCTACTTTTTTAAAAAAGTGAACAATTCAATAGCAGCGCATCAATGTTGTGCAACCATCCCTTCTACCTATTCCAAAGCATTTCCATCACTCCACGGCAAAACTCCTTCCCATTAAGCAATTTCCCTTTACTCTCCTCCAAGTATCGTATTTAATCTTCACAATAACCCAACTGTACGATTGAGGAAAATGAGGTTGAGTTCAGGGATAGGTCCAAGAGCACATAGCCAGTAGATATGGAACACCAGCGTTTCTGACTCCGGTGCCTACACGTTTGGGGGGAAACCATAAGGAGGGGGCTAAATTTAGGTTTTAAGGAGAGTACATTCTGTTGCGGCAGGGAACTAGAACTGGAAGTGCGCCCTCAAGTGTAAAAAGCGCACGTCGAGGTAGAACTGCAGTAAGGACGGTACAGGCGATCAGCAGAGTCAAATTAATGCAAGCCCTAGAGCAGTTTATAGAGCAGGGATTGGAAAGGTCAGCACTACAGGAAGCGATGCCAACACCCCAAGAACAAGTCCGTCATTCCTTGGGCAGCCCCAACAGGCTGCAGCGGGGAGGCGGAAGAG
This sequence comes from Aplodontia rufa, assembly GCA_004027875.1. NCBI lineage: Eukaryota > Metazoa > Chordata > Mammalia > Rodentia > Aplodontiidae > Aplodontia > Aplodontia rufa. Next base: position 9,969 of record PVKS010001393.1, on the reverse strand, counting down.
GCACAGCTAGGAGGGCTTGTCTCTCCTTCCTGGGGCCAGGCCCTGCCAGGAAATCCCAGACGGGTTGCGCGGCTGTGCCGAGAAAAGAGGAAGGAGGAGGTCCGAGCCAACTCCATCCCATTTTGAGGGGGCCTTCAGGACACGGGGACTCCTTGGTATTCGTCTTATGCTCCTGGGAGGGGCTGTCATCTCTAGTACCCCCCTTCTTTCTGGGGCTCCACTTTTCTCTGGGTCAATGATCCTAGCGGTCTCTCTCTCTCTCTTTTTTTTTTTTTTAGGGGGTCTGAGATATAAGGGCAGTCTTTTGAGTTATCGTTTCCTCGTCTCCCTTGAGTTAGAGGGTTGGGCGGGTCCATTATGCTCCGAAGAGAGAAGGCTTCTTTCGCAAGCTCTCGGCTTTCTACAGACTCGAGGTAGTGGCCGAATTCTAATTCAACAATGCCCGGCGCTCAGCCCAATTCCGCCCCTCGGATTCCCAGAGGGCAGCTCCATGGAAACTAACACATCACAACTCCACGAAGGCATCGCGAGAAGTGCGGTTACGCCCGCGACCCGGAGAGGCGGAGCGAGGGAGGGAACGCAGAGCGAAGAAGGAGGAGCCTGAGCGCTTCCGTGGTCCGGGCCGGGAGACTGCCTCTCTCGGCGCCCCCGCGTGACTGTGCTTTACATAATCGCGGCCTCGCGCGTCACAGTGGCGTACTCCAGATCAGATCGAATCAGAGTGGTCTAAAGCTCCGCGTTCCGCCCCCTTCTGCTTGATCGACGTCGAAGTGAACCAGTGAACGGGCGTCCTGCGCCGTCGTGCCCGCCCCGGTTCGCCCCGGCCCGCCCAGGCCCGCCCGCGCCGGCCCGCGCCAGCCCGCCCTCCTGCCGCAGCCCGCAGCCTGCCGCCACCGCCAGGTTGTGCCTCAGACTGTCAGATAAAGCGGCGGGCTGGGCCCGCAGGGCGGTGAGCACGGCCTGGGCCGGACATGGCGGCTCTCTACGCCTGCACTAAATGCCACCAGCGCTTCCCCTTCGAGGCGCTGTCTCAGGGGCAGCAGCTGTGCAAGGTGCGCGGGCTGGGGCGGCGGCCGGGAACTGGGGACGCAGCAGGCGCGGCCTGGAACTCCCGGTTTTGCGGGGACGCCTGGCGGGGTCCCTCGGGCTGGGTGTGGCAGATCCGCCTAGCTGAGGAGCCGCTCCCGCCCCGCCGAGGCCGGCGGGGCATGTGGGGAGTCCCAGGCCCGGTTCATGCCCCCGCGGCTGGCGTGTCCGGGTGCTTAGCAACCGCGGGGAATTGTTTTCCGACACCGCGAGGTCGAGGGAGGGGACAGCGGATCCCCTGTTTGCCCCAGCCGCTCCGGGGATCCCTTTGGGCTGCCTTCCCCGCCACCGCGGTCGCCCTGGTTTCATATCGAGGGACCCCCCCTGCTCCTCCTGGGACTGAACTTGAGAGTTGGGTGCTGCCAGTAAGGAGCGTCTAGAACTCGGGCACCTCACGGGCACTCTTCATCCAGTCTCAGTCGAAGGTGGCAAGGCTCTATTTTAAAAATGCCCCCAATCAAGCGCACGAATCCGAATGACTTTTCAGCATCTAGTTGGTGGCCTTGGACCTTCACCTTAACCCAGTTTTTAATCCCTAAAGTTCCAATTTCTCTCTGTCTTTTTTTTTGTTTCAAGTTTGCTTCATCCACTTTGCCTATTTAAGAGCTGTTAAAGTCACCAAGCCCCCTGAAGAGTGATGATGAGATATCCTCAGTGTCTCTGATTTGTGGAAGTCATAACTGTATGTCACGATTGCCTCAGAAGGCCATGATTTTCCTTTTGCCACTCTGATTTACCAGGTCTGAGGGAAGGCAAGCGCTTGAGTGCCCTTTTTAGTTTAAAAATTATATACGATGTTAAGGAAGTTTTATATACATAAATAAAAATGATTGTAATCTAGCACTTTCATTTCACAAGTAAACCTGCTCAAAATCACACAGTAGCAGAAGAACCAGAACTAGAATCTAGGACTTCAGATTCTTAGTCTGGGGCTTATTCATACATATGTTTGTTTTGCAATTTATGACTAGTACCATATAAATTCTTACTCCCACATCAACAGCAGAGCAGTGATGCAAATATTACAGAGGAGGAAAATAAGGCCCAGAAAGTTAAGTGACTCATTCAAGCATAGTGGCTGTGCTAGGAATAGTACCCAGGTCTTCTGCTTCCTACTGAAGAAGACTGTTTTCATTTGAGTGCCTTTTTAAAATTATATCCTCATTTCATTTCAGGAATGTCGGATTGCACACCCAGTTGTGAAGTGCACCTACTGCAGGACTGAGTACCAGCAGGAGAGGTAGAGTTTTGTTTGACCATGAAAGATGTTAATAGGGTCGTCTCTCTTAGAAGTCTGTGATTGCCTTTCATGTGCAGATCTGTAATCAATTGCACTGTAACATACAGATCAGTAGTGAATTACATTATTTACAGATTCAACAGTTTCCTGTTATAGTGAAGTGTGTAAAGGTCATAAAAGACACATATAACCTAGATATTATCCATTGATTGCTTTTTTTTTTCTTTTTTTGGTACTAGGAATTGAATCCAGGGCATTGTGAATGTTAGGCAATGCTTCACCACTGAGTTATATCCCAACCTTTTTAAAATCAATTTAATTTTTATTCTGCAGTTGGGTCCAAGTTGTGTAGACTGTCCTCAAATGTGCAATCTTCTTGCCTTAGCCTCCCAAGTAGCTGGTTTATAGGTGTGTGCCACGATGCCTGGCCATTGCTTTCATTTTACATTTTTATTTATTTATTTTTGTGGTGTTGGGAGCCTACAGCGTTGTACATGCTAGGCAAGCACTCTACCTCAGAGCTACATCCCTAGCCCTGATTGCTTACTTTTAAAAGTTACTTAGTTTTCAGATCCTTGATCATTTTATGTTGTGGTTATGATATTTTTGTCACCAAGAAACCAACTCCACAGCATGTGCTTAGCTCCAGAATATATATGTGCAGAAAAGAATTTATAAGGCCAAAGAAGATACTTATGGAAATACAATAGCCACATTTGAAATTCACTTGCCTTTATACTCCTCCTGTGAATCTCTCTCTCTTTTTTTTTTGGGTACTGGAGATTGAACCCAGGGGTACTTTACCACTGAACTACACCCCCAACCCTTTTCACTTTTTGGTTTTTGAGACATAAGTTGCTGAGGTCCTTGCTAAATTGCTGAGGCTGGCCTTTTGATCCTCCTGCCTTTGCTTCCTGAGTTGCGGGGGTTACAGGCTTGTACCACCATGCCTGGCAAAATGCTTAAATCTTAAATACATCATTTAATGAGTTTTACAAATTAACCCATAAACCTACAGAATGTTACCCTCATTCCAAAGAACCCTGTCTTGCCCATCCCAGTTAATCCCCAACACTCCTTGTTTTCCCTAGGCAACCACTGTTCTGTTGATTTCCATTTCTATAATAAATTTTTCCTGCTCTTGAACTTCATATAGATGGATCATACAGAGTATACTTAGAAGCTATGTGTTTTACCTTTTACATGTAAGCCTACAATTCATCTTGAATTAGCTTGTGTATCAGGGTGAGATAAGAGCTTTGATCCTTAATTTACATCATACATACAAATTAATTCCAGATAAATTGTAAAGGTTATTTTTCTTTTTTCATTTTGTACCGGGGATTGAATCCAGGGGTGCTTAACTACTGAACCTCATCCCCAGCCTGTTTTTTTATATTTTACTTTAAGACAGGGTCTCACTGAGTTGCTTAGGACCTTGTTAAATTTTAGTCCTGGTCTCTCAAGCTTCTGAGCCAATAATGTTACAGGCATGCACCACTACACACAGCTTACAGGTTTTGTTTTTTTTTCCCAAAGAGAGAAGGATAGAGAGAGAGAGAGAGAAACAGAGATAATCAATTTTTATTGAGTTTTTAACCTGGCTTTTGTTGCTCTGACACTTAGTTGTGTACATGGGTTGCTGAGGTTTGAACTCGTGCACTTGCACATGCCAGGCAAGCACCGCAACCACCGAGCCACTGCTCCAGTCCAGGTTGTTTTTCTTTGTATGTTTTCTAAGGTGTCAGGAGTATTTGTGTATATTGACATATACCCTGGTCCTTCAGTAATAAATCCAAGTACAAATCTAAGTGCAGGGCTAGAGTGGTGGCACATGGGTTACAGCACTTGCATGGCATGCGTGAGGATGTGAGTTCCAACTCTAGCATCAGGTACACAACGAAGTGTTGGAGCAACAAAAGCCACGTGAAAAACTAAAAATAAAAAATTGATTCTTTCTCTTTCTCTCTCTCTCACTGTCCCTCTCTCTTTAAAAACAAACAGGGGCTGCACTGGTAGCTTGGTGGTTATGGTGCTTGCCTGGCATGCTCAAGGACAGGGATTAAACCCCAGCACCATGTACACAACGAAGTGTTGAAGCAATGAAAGCCACATGAAAAACTAAATAAAATTGATTGTCTTTCTCTCTCCCTCCCTCTCTCTCTCTGTCTCTCTTTAAAAAACAGACAAAAATTTAAATTCAGTGCTATTGAACATCATAGACTCACTGATGCTGATATTCTTTCTAGAAGTTTCTTTTCAATGGATTTTACTGTGTGTGTGTACTGTGCTGGGGATTTTTTTTTTTTAAGAGAGGGCGTGAGAGAATTGAGAGAGAATTAATTTTTATTTTTTCATGTGGCCTTTGTTTCTTTGACACTTAGTTGTGTATGTGGTGCTGGGCTTCGAACTTAGGTCCTCGTGCCTACAAGCACTCCAACCACCGAACCTCTGCTCCAGCCCCTGGACCTCATAAATGCTAAGCAAATATTCTACTGCTGAGCTATGCCTCCAGCACCTGTACTTCAATTCTTTTACTGCTTTTCTTTCTTTCCTCCTCCTCCTTTTTTTTTTTTTTTTTTTTTTGGTGGTGATACTGGGGTTGAAACCCAGAGCCTTCTGCATACCAGGCAAGTACTTTATCACTAAGCTACAGTCCCATCCCTTTTTGTTTTTGTTTTGAGACAGGGTCTGAATTTCCTAAGCCAGCCTCAGCCTTGTAAATAGTTGGGATTACATACATGCCCAACCCTTTTTATTTTTATTTTGAGACAGGTCTAAGTTTCCTAAATTGACCTTAGTCTCCCAAGTAGTGAGGATTACATGTGTGCACCACCACACTTAGCTTGAATTGCCTTTTTTTTTTTTTTTTTAAGAGAGAGAATCAGTTTTATTTAGTTTTTCTTGTGGTTTTCATTGTTCTTGACACTTAGTTGTGTATGTGGTGCTGGGGTTCAAACTTGTGTCCTTCAAGTGCTGCAACCGCTGAGCCACCACTCCAGCCCTTGAATTGCCTTCATAAAGTGTCAGAAAATTGCCCTGGAAAGAATTTGTTTGAATATATTATTTTAATTTAAGTTGCCCTCCCCCCACAAAAAAATTTAAGTTGCCCAGGCTGTCTTGGAATCGGGAAAATTGGGCTTCAGCCTCCTGAGTAGCTGGAAGACCTCTGGATCTTCACAAAGCAAAGCATATTTTTCTCTTAACTTAAGGATGGTTAACTCTTAGAGAAATCAGAATTAAAAAAAAAAATTTTTTTTTTTGAGTACTGGAAATTGAACCCAGAGACACTACGACTGAGTCACATCCTTATCCCTTTTTATTTTTTTATTTTGAAGCAGAGTCTTACTGAGTTGCTTAGGGCCTTGCTAAATTGCTGAAGCTGGTCTCAAACCTGCAATCCTGCCTCAGCCTCCTAAGTCTCTGGGATTATAAGTGTGCATCACCATACCTGGAGAGAAAGCAATTTTGATGAAATACTTGGTTGTAGAGTCTGTTTCCCCACACCTGGGATTTTCATATGCTTTTACTTAAGAGGAAAGTATAGACAGAGCAAGGTCAACATTGGATAGAATCTCTGAGGGTTTTTTTTTTTTCAGTACTGAGGATTGAATCCAGGACCTTGAACACATTATGCATATACCCAACCATTGAGCTACATTCCCAGCACTTTGAGTTTATATTCTAAATCCAAATACTTTATTCTGCACCTTAAATTTGTTACTTATTCTTCCAAATTGAAGTGAATTAGTTTCTACAAGTCCTTTTTTAGTCTTTTTTTTTTCCTTTTCTTTTTTTATACTGGTAATTGAACCTCGGAGTGTTTTACCACTGAGTTACATCCCCATTCCTTTTTTGTTTTGAGACAGTGTCTTGCTAAGTTGCCAAGGCTGGCCTCAAATTTGTAATCCTCCTGCCTCAGCCTCCTGAATTGTTGGCATTACAGGCATGTGCCATTGCACCAGACTAGTCTAACATATTTTGAGGGTCTTTTTCATATTGGATAACTCTTCATTTTCACTTAAGACTTATTTTACTTGTGTGTGTACGTGTGTATGTGTATTTCTGGTGGCAGGGAATACCGAGGATTAAACCCAGGGAAGCTTAACCTCTTACCTACATCCCCAGTTCTTTTTATATTTTATTTTGAGATGGGGTCTCACCAAGTTGCTTAGGGCCTTGCTAAATTGCTGAGGCTAGCTTTGAACTTATGATCCTCCTGCCTCAGCCTCCTGAGCTGCTGGGATTACAGGTATGTGCCACTGTGCCTGGCTAAGACTTACTTATTTGAGATAACAAAATTAATAATCACATAATAATGAAAAGAGATGTTGGCCAGATACTCACAAACTTCAGTTAACCAAGTATGCAAACCATGTTTCACCTGACCTTAGCAATGAACAAATTCCCTGGGTTTACAGAGGAATCAAATGATCTAAGAAAAACTTTGTCTCTTTTTTCTTTAACAGTAAAACCAATACAATTTGCAAAAAATGTGCTCAGAATGTACAGTTGTATGGAACGGTAAGTAGGATTTCTCTGTAACAGTGAGTACTTGGTTCTTTTGGAACTTTACTTTCTGTGGACTTTTTTTTGAGAGAAACAGTAAGAGAGAGAATCAGTTTTATTCAGTTTATCATTTGGCTTTCATTGCTGACACTTCATTGTGTATGTGTTGCAGGGATTTGAACCCACATCGTTGTGCATGCAAGGCAAGCATTGTAACCCCAGAACCACCGCTCTAGCCCCTATTTTTTTTTTTTAAGAAAGAGAGAGGGAGAGAAAGAATCAAAGAATCAATTTTGTTTATTTTTCATCTGGCCTTTGTTTCTTGGACACTTAGCTGTGTATGTGGTACTGGGGTTCGAACCCAGGTCCTTGCGCTACCAGGCAAGCACTCCAACTGCTGAGCTATCACTCCAGCGCCTTCTGTAGACTGCTAGTATCACTAGAACATTTATATTAGAAGTAGTTATGTTAATATGTTAAAGTATGTCATCTTTTGAACTTATTTAATACTTACTATAATGGAGTTCTTTGTTTGTAGTTACCCTGCCAGGATTGATTATAATTTTCCTTGAACGGCTTTAGTAATCAGTATGGAAAGATGAATCCTATAACTTGACTTCTTTGATAATGGTTGACTATTCATTTTGAAGAATTATTATTATTTTTCTTAATGTTAATGGAAATACTATGTTTGAGCTGGGTGTGGTGGCTCATGCCTGTAATCCCAGAGACTGGGGAGGCTGAAGCAGGAGGATTAAAGTTCCAGGCCAGCCTCAGACACTTAGTGAGACACTATATCAAAACAAAAAATTAAAAAGATTGGGGGTATTGCTTAATGATAAAGTGCCCCTGGGTTCAATCCTTACCCCCCATCCAAAAAAAATAAGCAAAACAAAAAACACTATGTTTGTGCAGGCATTCTCCTGATATGTTTATACAGTGATACTGGCAACAGAAGCCTTTTCAGAAATTTGGAAGCACTTGCTGGTTCTCCAAAGTGCTGGTTCTGTTGAATTTCTCATGGAAATCTCATCATATACACTAATGTTTTGTTTTTTAAGAGAGAGTCAATTTTATATTTTCATCTGGTTTTTGTTTTTCCTCCACTTAGTTGTATATGTGGTGCTGGGGTTCGAACCTGGGACCTTGTGCATGCCAGGCAAGCACTGCACTGCTTAGCCATTTTTCCAGCCCCATGCTAATAGTTTTTTTGTTGTTTGTTTGTTTGTTTGTTTGTTTTTTAAAGAGAGAGGGACAGTGAGAGAGAAAGAGAATTGGTTTTATTTAGCTTTTCAGGAGGCTTTTGTTGCTCCGACATTCCATTGTGTACGTGGTGCTGGGGTTTGAACCCGCATCCTCACACATGCCGGGCAAGTGCCGTAATTGCTGAGCCACCGCTTCAGCCCCACTAATGGGTTTCTGTTATTTGTTAATTTATTTAAGATCATTAGTGCTGTACAAAAAAACACTTTTCCTGCACATTTTTTAATTGGTGCATTATAGTTGTACATACTGATAGGAGAAAAATACTTTTTTTATAGTAAAAAGAATGAGCTTCAGTTGATTAATATAAAGGAAAATTTATTAAGTTGGAAATATATTTCTATCTATGCTGTAGGAGTTATTGCTTTAAAAAAATACTGATATTTTATCATGCATTTATTTGATCCCTTTTTTTCCCCTCTTTAAGCCCAAACCTTGTCAGTATTGCAACATAATTGCAGCATTTATTGGCAATAAATGCCAGCGTTGCACAAATTCAGAGAAGAAGTATGGACCACCATATTCTTGTGAGCAGTGCAAGCAGCAGTGTGCATTTGACAGGAAAGATGATAGAAAGAAGGTAAATATGTATTTTTCTTGATTTTTTTCTTTCAGAGAAATTATAGTGTACCAATTGTATTAAAAAGACATATAACATAGAAAGTTCCTTTCCTGGTTCTGCTGATGACCTTGAAGAAAATAATGTTTATCAAACATAAACCATTATATTCCAATATTTCGTAAGAAACCAAATTACAGTAATCAATATCCCTATCATTAAGATACTTTACTATAGGTGATAATTGACAAAATTCTATAGAATTCTGGAAGGAGAGATTGTGACTCAAGGTAGACTGATATTACGAGTATTAATATCTGATTCTTTAAGTATTTCTGTATGTTGAAGTTTGAGATCACAAGAAGGTGGTTTTATTAGTTTCCTGCTAAAAATTCTCCCATGGTTTCTGGTTATGGATAGCATAAAACTCAAAACCCTTCCTTGCCTGCAAGTTCCCTGCCTAGCAGCTGGTTTCGTCTGCCATCATGCTTACTGCCTCTCCGCCTGTTCCATCCCCGCTGGCTGCCTTCCAGTGCTTCACACATGCTCGTCACATTCCCCCAGCGCTGTCCTGTCATCTTTGAGCTGGCTGTTCTTTTGCCTGATGTGCCCTCTTCACAGTGTTTCAACCCAGATTCCACTTCCTCAAGAGACCTTTTACTAAACTCTTGAAGTTACTTTTTATATCATATCACTCTCTTTTATTGTCTTCATAGCATGTAACATTATGAAAAATTGTCCGGTTTATTACATGTTTGTCCATTCCTACTAGAAAGTGGACTTTTTTTTTCCTCATCTTGTTGTTCCTGCTGTATTTCCAGAGGTCAGGCACATAGTGGGTAATAAGACAATATTTGTTGAGTAAAATAATGTAGTACAGAAATTCTCTTTCAGTGGCCAAAGGTGTTTTTCAGTGATGCTTAGGTTTTCAAGGGCTAACTACTGCTAACCAAATTTGTTAATTTATAATGAAACGATATAACTTTTCAATGACCAGAGTACTCCTTGCTTCCTGCCAACTAGGGTACTTTTCTCTGAGTCAAGATACAGGAGAAACTGCCGAGCCTAGTGGTGCATGCCTATAATCTGAGCAGCTCAGGAGGCTGAGGCAAAAGGATGGCATGGCAAGTTCAAAGCCAGCCTCAGCAATTCAGCAAGGCCCTCAGCAAGTTAGTGAGACCCTGTCTCAAAAACTGAAGAGGGGCCTGGAGCGGTGGTTCAACAGTTAATGGCACTTGGATGGTATGTGTGAGGACGCAGGTTCAAACCCCAGCACCATGTATACAACAAAGTGTTGGAGCAACAAAAAAAA
>PVKS010001392.1:0-143342 GCA_004027875.1 Aplodontia rufa | reverse complement strand
TTTGACATAATTAGTAGATTATACATCAGAGCATTTGCTAATCATTAAAATTTCATCCTAGAATTCTGTTAAAATATTTCACATAGTAATAATATGCTAAGCACTATATAAAGTACAGTTAACTTTGGTTTAAGTCTAGTAGTTACATGTAAAGAGTATACATTTAAAATAATATTTAATTTTAATATAAAAATTTGAGACATTTCTGTTTTGTAATAAGACATGGATTGATTCATGTTTTCAACTGCTGGGAAATAGAGGAGGAGGAGGGAGGAGAATGTGTATAGCTGTCATGAGGCAGAAGGGCCCTGTTGGCCCTTCAGTGCCCAGAACACAGGTGTCCCTTCCAGGCAGAAGGAACAGAGGGTGCACCGTGCTTGCTTCGTGCGCTGTGTTCACATGTGTGCATCCGACTGATCTCTGTTCTGTTAAAGCTTTATTTGTCTCCCAAATGGGACAGTTACGAAAACGACAGAGAACAGAGTTAGGTAACAGGAGAAGAATGAGAAGTGAAAGGAGACTTAGGAGGCCGAACAGAGCTAGCAAAGGTGAATGCACAGGACCCGGGGCAGAGGTGGCTCTCACGTTCTAGGAGCCTACAGAGGTGAATCACGTTAGTCCCTGAGGTGAGCTCTGCCTATTTCTGCTAATACTAAAACCAGAAGGAGAGTCATCTGTGGCATTTTCAAAGAGTCAAGCATTTTCTAGTTGTTGAAAGCCCTTGTCAGAGGGCAGGGTGCAGTTGTCCTGCGGCGTCAGCTGAGCTTTCAGAGGCAGTTCCAATGATCTTGTTGCTGTAGCAGGGTAAAAAATATCCCCAAACAGGACTCTGTGTTGCTTGTGCTTTTCTCCAAGTGCACAGGAAATTGACCATAAAACTTACAATATATTTCAATTTCAGATATGAACCAACTACATTTTTCTTGAACCTATGGTGATTTTTGCATCATTACACAGATATGACATTTTCATTAGTTGTATCATTGTTTAAAACTGGTAAGTAAGTTTTTAAAAAGTTGGTAAAATTTTTGGATAGGCCTAATTTAATAATGTAAAAAAATTTGAGCAAGCTGTAAAATGTACAGTTCATCCTTATGAAACTGAGACTTTGAATTGAAAACATCCCCTTTTTATAACATGGAACCAAAGTTAAAGAGTGTATATATATCAGGGAAAATGTTTCTTCCCCCGGAAATGAAAATTTCCTATTATGGAAATATTATCTTAATCCCATCTAATTAAAATAACTAAATGTTTTACTTAACCAGTACTAATTGAGTCACTGTGTCAATAGTAGAGGTCAAAATCTAAGATACATTTGGGGTAATCAGAAAATTAAGAAAAAGTATTTGTAATGCCTTTACTATTAGTGAAAATCATGGAAAAGGAGGGCTTTTTTGGTTAATTAATCACCATAAAATCATCATAGCATGTTTATATTCAGTGAACATTGCAAATTACTTTTTGTTCCAAATTGAGGGAAATTTACTCAGCTGTTATGATTAAGCAGAAATGATCCAGCAGGTCTGAAAATCTACTAAAACTTCACCTCTCCCAAGTTCTCTTTTTTTTCCCCTATGAGTCACAATAGATCTGTACTCTAGGACCTTAGACAAACAAATGGTACTTGCTTAGCCCGTGATCCTATTCCTCCTGCCCGCCTGTTCCCCACACTGCAGTGCAGATGAGACAGATGGGCTCCAGGATAATGGAGGATGAACCACCAAGTCCAGATCTAATCAGGCATTGGGAGACTTGAGGCTGGGCTTTCAGTGCCTGTATGGACCCAACTCTTTCCAGATTAGCCCTGAGCACAGCCATACCAGTGCAGAGGCTGTGGGATTTTACCAAGACTTCCTTTGTTGGTGCACCTGAATGCCAGATTTTATATTTGGCTCCATGAGTTTGTCAAAACTTTGCTTAGCTTTGGAGCATTACAGTTGTCTTCCAGAATTGGCATATGCTCCTAATTAAATGAATTTCTTTTTAGTATTTTTTTTTTAGAGAGAGAGGGACAGTGAGAGAGAGAGAAGCAATTTTCATTTAGTTTTTCATATGACTTTTATTCCTTTGACACTTTGATGGGTATGTGGTGCTGGGGTTCTGACTTGAGTACTCACGCATGCAAGGCAAGTGCTGTAACTGCCAAGCCACCCCTCCAGCCCTTTTTCCTAGTTTCTAATGAAAGGATTGATCTCAATAAACCTAAACAACTATGGCCAGTAGCAGAATATGCTTTCTTTCCCTCTCTCCCAGCCCCATACATATGTGTATATATGTATATCCATATATAGATAGATAGATATAGTCTTTTAAGATTATTATACAACGAGTATTTTATGTGTTTTGAAATGTTAATTTTGTAAGCTGCATAATCTATTAGATGGCCATAATATAACTTATGATTATGGATGTTTAGCTCCTTTTGATTCTATAAAATTCCATGATATGAGGAACATTTGCTACATAAGTTTTGAGCCTCATCTCAAATTATTTCCTTAGAAATGGAATTACTGTTAAAGGGGTAGGATTATCTGTAAAGCTGTTGCTCTATCTTGCCAAATTACTTTCCAGAAAGTATTTTCAGCAATGTTGTGTTAGGGTGGCTGTCTTGATGTGCCTTTACTAGCACTGAGATTAATAATTTTTAAGTATCTTGCACAGGTAACAGAGAGAAATAGTCTTTTTATTGTTTTTGTTTATATTTTAAGGATATGTCAGAAATGTTTATCCATTTTATTGTTTGCTTTTAATTTGCAGAATGGAAGTTACTGATAATTGCTACAGAGGCTAGAAGAAAATGGATTTCTTACGTGTATTCCATGAAGAAATCCCACCTTTCTAACTAGTTTTATTTTGTGTCTTCTCATATAATTTCTGTAAGTTTTATATATCGATATCTTATCAGGAGATTCAGTCAGCATTTGCTCAAGTTTCTATCTTCAGTATTAGGAGTTTTTGATCATCTGTCTGCCAAGTCTTTTCAGCCCTCTGAGCCAGCTTCTGGGGCCAGTTGGGCGCCATGAGGCCTTGCAGTCGTGGAGCGGTGCTCAATAGTGCAGAATAGACTTACGCTCACTGCATTACCATCAAACTTGCCAGATTCCTTCACACCTGTCAACTCTATGAATAGTGCAGAGCTGTTTGTGAGGGACATGAGGCCGTTCTAGGCGTTTCTCATGTTTAATTAACAGAAGCCACACCACTGTGTTTTGTGGTGCTTGGTTCTTCTACAGATGTGGCGGAGTCTGTTCTTTCATTAGTGTGCTCATTTCCCAGTACATCCATTTCAAATGAGATGCCAGACGTTTCTGAGATTGAATTGTTATTAGAAGGTTGAAAGATAATTACTTTCAGGAAATTATGGCTCATGAGATCTCTTACTTTTGTAAGAATGTTAAATAAGCAGTGGCTGTTACTCTTACTTCTGTATATGTGTTGTCCTGGAACATGTAGCATTACCTCTGGGGAGATGAAGCAACCTAGGTTTTATAGCCTGTTGCATGGATGCACTTTGGTGCTTGGCAACAATTGGAAGTCATATCCCAAGAGAGAAAGGAACGTCTCGGACTCCAGAGAGTGGGAGGAAAATGACAGGAATGGAAATGTGTGCTAGGATGGAGAAAAAAGAAATTCAGAGAAGTTGAATAGAATAGTTAAAATATTAGACATTTCCACAACATTTCATGACTATTTTTTTTAAAAAAAAAAAGAGAGACAGGAACAGTGAGAGAGAGAAAAAGAGAATTTTATTTAGTTTTTCATGTGGCTTTTGTTGCTCTGACACTACATTGTGTATATGGTGCTGGGGTTTGAACCCATATCCTCATGCATGCCAGGCAAGCGCCATAACCACTGAGCACTGCTCCAGCTCCATGATTTACTATTAAGTAACATTAAAATAAGAAACTAGAAAGCCTCTATGGATATATCTTGAACCCATATTGCTGTTTTTGCTTCTTTATTGGGAGAAGGTAAGGCTCTCTGATGGGTTGAGCGGTTTTTAAGAAAATGAGAGACTTTAAGAAATGAGAGCCCTTCACTAGACTGTTAGCATCAGTCCTCATGGAGCAAGCCTGCCTGAGTACTCGATGGACCCAGATGAATGACGCTTTGTGATCATTGAGCCTTCAGTGTTTGTCTATGATGAGTTCATCAACCTTAAGCCTTGTCGAATACACGTGCACTATAATGCTCAGTAGGATTACATCACTCCTCTCTTTACTTAATATTTACAGCGTGCTGGCTCAACTTAACCTTTTTCTCTATGTATTTAAGACAAATAGGTGAGAATTAACCTCTTTGACTGCATCTTTAAAAGAATGTAAGCAATTTTTTTTTAAAGAATAGAAGGAAAAAAGTAAGCAATTCATCAAGTTTGGGCACTACTTTGAGTTTGTATTTCTTACATTTGCCTCGATTATAGCGAGTGAACCGTGCTCCTGAGCCCTCGGATGACACCCAGTACACATTAGATCACTCGCTCTGTCCTGATATGCCTAAACCTGGCTTTCCATTCAGGAAACAGAACTTCTCATGGACTCATGGCCACTGCATTTTCAGGTGGAATAGCCTGAGGAAGACTCACATTTTTGGTCAGGTTGCTGTTCCTGTGTTCTGGGGAGGACTAATCTTCAGCCGCATACCCATTCCTGATCCTGATCCCTGTGAAAGGGGCTCCCCGATTCCAGCCTGCTCATCCTGGTGCATGTCGTTTGTAATCCTTCGAGGGCCAAAGATAGAGCCAAATGTCTAGAATATATTGATTGCTTAAACCAACTTCAGTTCTTGTTGAACTAAGAAAGTCGAACCCAATGTGCCATTACTGAGGAATGTGTTTCAGACCATTGTGACGTAGAAAACCCATCTGCCGGAAAAGTCCATGGATAAAGATGTATCGAAGAGGAATAATGAAATACAGTGGCATTCTTAACTTAGCAAACTGGAGGTAGAAAGGAATATTCTCAATAAAAGATATGCACCAAGACCCCCTGGCAAGCAGCATGTTTATGCCTGTGTTTATCAATTTGTGCAGATGAATTCCATCCACTAGTAGCTGCCTTCAGTTATGTTACTGGTGAACTATTTTAAGAATCCTCTGGACTACTACATACTACATGTGGTGTGTATTTTACTAGATGTCCTAAATGGCTCAAGTTTAATAGAACTTATAAACATAACCAATGAGAATTTAGCAGTTGCTCAAAATATACCAACAGCTGTGAAAACCCTTATATAAACTAAAATTCCCTTTTCACAGGTAAATCAAAGACTTTCTTCATTGCCAGTATGATGGCACAAATGGAAAATCCCATGCCTGGCCTCATGTGATAGATTGCAGTTCCAACACAGGTGCACTAAAATTATGGTGTCACTTACCTGCAGGGGTACATGAATTTCTTGTTTACCCTTGGTTCCCATCACCACGACATCTCATGTATTTGCAGGTATTTCAGTGTCAGAAAAAAAAAATCCAAGAGCTGGAACATTCTGGCCCCAAGCATTTCAGATAAGGAATAGTGGACCTGTGTAAATTAGGAGTTCTTATGTAGGACTTAAAAGAGGTCTTTTATGATAGTACTATAAATGTATTTCTTAGCTTGTCATGTATATTTTATCTTGGGTTATTGTGTTTTTTTCCTATGTTGGAATTGCTGATTTTCTGTGAGTTTGTTTGAGCTTGTTATATCTGTTTCATACTTATAAGCTTTTTCTCATACCTCTATGAGGAATAATCTCCATTGTTTTTCCTCCTAATAATTTGTTTGTTTTTGATCTTTCAACCTGATCTATCCAGAATTTATTTATAGGTACAGACTGAGGTAGGGCTCTGTCTTTTTCTCCCGTTGATCCAGTGACATGCATTGGTTAATGAATCTTTCTGGTGGCAATTTGAAAGGCCACTTTTATTATAATAAACTTTCCCACTTACCTTCTTTTGCATCAGTGGTAGTTCGGAATTTTCTTCATAAGATTTTGTTATTCTGTTTGCTAAGAATTTTGTTTTTCTTACTGTTGTTTTAACTAATTGAAGTCTGATAGTCTTTTGAATCTCTTAACTTGGAACTGGGGGTGTAGCTCAGTGCTTAGCACACATATGGGCCTGGGTTCAGTCCATAGCACCAAAATAAAAAAGTCTTCTCACTGGTCTTGATATATAAATGCTTTTAATTTTACTATCTTAATTTGTACATAAAAAGAGTTTGATTTATTTAAAAAATAGCATATGAGCTGATTTCTGGGTTTTCTAAATATATAATTTGCAAACAATGATCTTTTTAACTCCTAATCAACTTTTATACCTATTTCAACTATATTAGTTATTACTTTTTCAAAGTGTTGAAGAAAAGTTGGAGCAGTAGATATATCTGAATATTCCTGATAATACAAGGAAGGATTTATTCCTGTTTTGTTAGTGGCTGAGTGTTCAATTTTATTAAAAATTTTTTTTCAATGTGTATCAAAATTTTTATGATTTTTCACTTTTGATCTGTTAATGAGGTGAATCATACCTTAAGATTTCTTACTATTAAATCTTCCTTGAATTCTTGCAATTGCACACTTGGCAATGATATATTCTTTTAATACTTGAATGTATTAATATATTTAATGTTAGATGGTGCATTCAGATATTTTATTAGGGAATTAGTACGTCAGCATTCCTGTGGGACAACATGGGTATTAATTTTTTCCTCTGCTACTTTGTGAGTTCTGTGCTGGGGTCCTTGCTACTGTTCAGTGTGTCCTGGAAGCATCTGCACCATGCTGGAGTTAGCTGCCGCTGCTGACAGCTGCCTTATGAGTGTGGCCCTAGCTGGTGTTTTCTAGGAAAACCCTGCCAGTCTCTTGTTTATTTCTTTGGAAATTGGCCTTTTCAAAGGCTGTTGTCTTTGTTGAAGCTTTGATCACTTACATCTTCTTTGAAAACCCTAGATTTGTCTTGTATTTTTGCATAGGACTGAACAGAGTCATTTCCTGCTTCCAGGTGGCTGTGTCCCTGAGCCTTTTCTGTGGTGTGTTCACTGCTGATGAGATGAGCTGGTGATGCTTCTTTTCTGCTTTTCCCTGTGAAGGAGCTCCTAGATTAATATTTTTTAGTGCTGTGATTTTTGTTTTTAAACTAGCTCCACGTTAGCTTTTTGTTATTGTTTTTAGATCTTTTGCAACCTTTTAAGTAACTTTTTTTGGCTCAGTGGTGATTTATGAGTTTCCTGGTTTTGTTTTTAATATCTGTTTTCGCTGTTACTAACAAAGGTCTGCATCACTTTTGGAGCTATAAGGTAATCTTTGTGTTGATTTTGTGGTTAGTTTTTATGCAGGTCCCTTGGACCTGTTGAAGGTCTTTTTTAGTTCTAGAATAAATCCACCAGATCTGTTTTTGTCAGGTATTCTGTATCCATGTGTGATTTTCATCCACAGATTTGTGTGTATGAACTGATGGCAATGAAATAAAATTTTATAATGCTATATTTCTGCGAATTATTTTATTTCTTACATTTTTTGCATAATAACTATCTACACACTGTTTGTCTTATTTTAAAATGATCTTTCTCCTAGGTTTCAGATTCTACACATTGTGATCTTGATCCCTGCCTCACTTGGACTTCATTTTTATGACCTGCCTTTGCCCATTTGCTTTCAGTCTAATTTACCCTTTTTTCTTTTAGATTGCTAAGTTTAGACCCTTTGTTTTTGTTGAAAAAGTGGATGTGTTTGGACTGGGACTCCCATTATGTTTAATATGCTTTATGTTTTATTGTTCTTTTTATGTTTCTCAATATGATATGCTTTGTATGAGTTTCTTCAGATAATGTAGAAGTATCTGTGTTCTAAGGATTCCTTTTAATAATTTAAACAGTGTACTTAATCCCTAAGGTAGTTGTTTTAAATCTTTGACTGTTGGTCAGGAAAGGTGAAATGTTGGTAATGCTTGGGCGGCCTCCCTGTCTTCCTCTCCCCCACTGCCCGTTAATTTGGCGTGTGTCCACTGACCAGGTCAGTGTCCTGTTCTGTTCTCTAACCGTAATCCCCACGGTGCTTTTAGTCTTACTTAGTCTTTCATTTAACTGAACTGACACAAAATGTAGGCAGTTTTTAAAAGTGAGCTATCTCCTAAATAGAAAAGAATTATCCTCCATGTACTGAAAATGCAAATGCTCTTCATTAATTCTTTTGCTGGGATTTTCTGGTTTGTTTTTTTGTTTTGTTAAAACTCATTCTCTGAACTTAGAAGGTCCTTCAGTGCTGGGTTTTTGCATTTTCAAAATGCATTATCATTGCTTTGATACTTGAATGACAGGCTAATTAGATATAAAACTCTCATGTCCTATCTTATTTCCTTGAGGGCATGAAGGCATTACTCCCCTGTCTTCCAGCCTGGAATGTTTCCCTAGAGAACTGGAGGCCACTCTGATTTGTCTCATACTGTGCTTTTATCTGGATATGCAAAGGGCTTTTTGAAGTCCAGTCATTTATTGAAAAAAAAAAAGATGGTGAGATTTGTTTGGGGAAAAATGAAAAATGGCAAAAATTCAAGTGTATATATAGCATTTTATTTCTTTAAGAAACAAGATAAAAAGCTTAAAAAAAAATCCTAGATACATAGGGTTAGGGATGTCCTCAGTGATGGAGCACTTGCCTAACATGTGCAAGGCCTTGGGCTTAATCCTCATTCCCACAAAAAAACTGAAGTAAATGATACCCTATATAGCTGGTTATAGGGATCTGATATAAAGCACATAAATCACACGTTAGTTTAAGTTAAATGTATTGGTGAATACAGGGAAATCTGCAGCACCGGTCTGTATGGTCCAGGGTATGTTTGAAATATTTTAAGAATTACTGTACACCTGGGAACACCTAGTGCTTCAGTGACTCATCCTAGAGTGTTGCTGTTGTTGTTGAAAAGCACGTTTTTGCTGTTTTGATCACAACATACACCTGTTTTTTCTTATGTGTTGACAACCATGCTTGTAATTCCCAGTTTTCTCTGTTGTCATTTCCTGAGTTATGAGTAACAACCTTATGGAATGCTTTAATTCCGAAGCCCATGGTTTGGAATTATACAGTTCTAGCTTTAGGAAGTGCAGGTAGAGATCCGTAGTAATTGCTCCAGAGGCCAGAAGTCAAGTCACCGATTCACCTTTGCTGGGTTACGACTATTGACCAAATATTGCTCTAAAGATACAGAAAAGAATTTAGGTTAAAATACCATGATAATTGATAGAGAGTATTCAGGCCAGCCTGCCTCTCTTTCTATCTTTCCCTCTGTCTGTTCTTCTTTCTTCCTTCAGGACTCTCATAAATACAAGTCATAAAGGAAGAGAAACAAGTCACCCTTATTTTCTTGTGTTTACTCATTTTCAGCTTTGGGTACTAAGGGATTGCTCAATTTGCTCTTCCTCTGTGTTCAGGTATATGTCGCGAGTCCACGGTATGCATCCAAAAGAGACCACCCGCCAGCTGAGCTTGGCTGTGAAAGATGGTCTTATTGTGGAAACTCTCACAGTGGGCTGCAAAGGTTCAAAAGCTGGCATTGAACAAGAAGGATATTGGTTGCCAGGAGATGAGATTGTAAGTATATCTTATTTGATAAAGTTAGAGTGGCGGACATTCAGTTTCTGAACATTATTTAGGTATAATCTATACAAATTCATTTTCAGAAATTTAACAGTTTTTAACACTTTTTGTTAACATTAAGTTTCGACATTAGTAGAGTGGATACTTATTATTCTTCAGGAGAATGCACTATTACAAACAGCCTGCTTTTTCTGCCTGTATTACCTCTAATGTAAAAAGTAAAAGAAAAGCCCTTTTAATGTACACCCAGTTAGTGGCACTTCTAAGTGTTTTCATCAGTAGCTATTAGTAAACGTTTCAATGCAAGATAATGTTGACACTGTCAACACAGTGGATGTGACAATGGTCTTTTAGGGAAGCTCTCACCCTTCAGGTTGGGTGGCATCAGGCCCTGCAACTACATTTCATCAGGAGTTTGTTGCGGAATACAAAGATTCCAAGTGGTAGAGTCCCTGGCCACTGTCTTCATGGACTTACTGTATTGCAGGATTTGTGTGTTGGGACAGAAGTCACACAGGAAAGATGGTTAATTCTTTTTATACTTTTAGCTAGTTCTAACTTTGAGTCCTCTTTTAAATGATGGAATTTTACTATTTCTTTTCAGTCTGCAGCTTTATACTGAGGTACATATAGCCACAAAGGTGTATTTTTCCTTATATCGAGCTTGGTTTCATGTGTGATATTTTTCATTCTACCTAATTTTTTTGATACTTTAAGAAATTGATTAGAAGCATCTTAATTTTATGAAGGAATGTCATTTAAATGATAGGTTTCAAATATAACATGTGAATTTTGTTAGGTTTTTTTTTTTTTTTGGTACCAGATATTGAACCCAGGGGCACTTAACCACTGTGTCATGTCCCCAGCCTTTTTTTACATTTTGTTTAGGACCTCACTAAGTTGTTGAGGCTGGCTTTGGACTTGTGGTCCTCCTGCCTTAGCCTCCCAAGTCACTGGGTCTACAGGCTTGAACCACCATGCCCATCAATTTTGTTAGTTTTTGAGAGTAAGTTTAGTAATTTGATATTTTGAATGTGTTTATCACGAATTCTCTTAAATCTAAAATTATAAAAATAACAACATCTTAAACATTGGTTCACCATGGAGAGTTTCTCCAGAAACTTTGGGTTCCTTTCCTGGCTCTGCAGCAGGTGAGCCACAGTATGCTAACCCATGAGTTTGAGCAGTGCGTCAATCCTGGCTCCTCCAGAGATGCTTCCAGAATCAACTTCAATGAGTTCCCAACTGAGGAAAGGCTCCATATTTAACACAGGGGTCAGCAACCTCAGTAGGGTTTCAGAGCTTCAGGAAAGGAAATTTACACTTTCCACAGGGAACATGGCAGGAAAAAACCTTTGTTTGGACTTGTGTCCCTTGTACTGGAAGTTTCTTGAAAAGTAAAGTGAAAATGAGTATTTCAGAGCAAATTTTCTATTGAGTTTCTCTACAGAAAAATACAGTCTGTCTTACTGCTAATCAAGAAATTTTGGGTGCCAAGATATAGTAAAAAACTAGTAACTGACAGCTTGCTATATACTCTAAATATCCAGATAACATAGAGTGTCCTATCCTGAAGTTCTCAGGAAACCCTTGGTCCAGGTAGTTCAGCTTCCTGGGCGATGTTTCCCAAGCGTCATGCAGTAATGACATTAGAGATAGGTGCTACTTCATCCACACGAAGTTGGCTTGTGGGTCTTGTGTATATTTTTTCATAAAAATGAGTTTATTTCTCTTCACTGTTTTAGATTTGTGCTTTTCTGTATGCTTTCTCTGTCCCCAAGTTGAAGTTTCTTTGTGCAGTTTAGTTCAGTAAGCAGATGATTAGCCTGTTACATGCTCAACACGTTAGGTCCTGCATTCTGTTTATGTTTGCATGTTCTTGTTGCATATATTTATATTCCCACCTTCTCTTTTTCCTAGATGAAGTATTACTTGTATATCAAGCAATCAGTATAGAGGTTGATTGTTCTTTATTCATGAACATTTTTATACTAAATATGCATGTATCATATAAGTGTAACTGAATATGTCAAAATTGTCCTTAGATTACAAAATATGTAAGTGTCATTCAGGGGTAAGGTAGTCTGTGTATAGGTACGAGAGGCTAGGACTTGCATGTGAAACAGCTTTCAGCTTTCAGTTCTGTGTCTAGTACTTCCTTAGTTAAGTGATCTTGAGGAAATTTCCAAATCTTACTGATTCTTTATAATATGGACATGTTAATGCCTGTTTCATTTGATTCAGGATTAAATGACATTAGCCACATAAAACATACATAGAAACACGCAAAGCAGGTTTTGATGAGTGACTAGCATGCTGAGTGGGGATCTGTTACAGAAGATGTAGTAGATTAGCAAGGTGATGATAGTTAATAACACTGTGTATTTTGCAATAGAAGAATAAACTTCACATCCTTTCACCACAAAGACATGAAAAGTATTTGAAATAATGGATATGTTAGTTAGCCTGATTATTTCACAATGTATATATGTATCAAAACATCACATAGTACCCTGTAAATATATAGTTATTATCAATTTAAAGCAAAAGAAAATAGAGAAATGCTTGAAACAAGAGAATGCAAAGCTCACAGATTTCTTATTTAGAGGTATTTCTTTAAAAAAGCCCCTGATCTTTATTGTGAGCATTTATAACTATAAAATAATGAGATTCATGACATGTGTGTTTCCTTATCTTGGCCAGTGTGCCACATGCCTCCCCAGGGGCTGCCTGTGGGCTGCGATTTTCATGCCCTAATGACACTCCAGAAGGACGTGATTATTAACTCTTCACCTTTGGCACAGCACGAGCACCTTGCGCTGGCCAGCTTTGTGTCTTTGCATCAGCTATGTGGCCTGTGTGTGCAGGCTGGACCTAAGCAGTAAAGTCCACAGCCCAGGAGTCTCGTCCCAGACACCAGCCATGTGTGTATTTGACAGTTCCTAGCATACAGCAGTTGAGTGCACGACTCGAGTGAAGCGAGTACACAGGAGCATGTTGTGGGAAGGTCTCCTGTTGGCATTGGCACAAAGACGTTCTGTGGCTGGGGACCATGCTGCATGCCACCGCTTGCGTGTGGGGCATCTCCTTCATCATTTCACCACCTTGAATGGACCATGAATCACTTTGGATTCCTTACAGACGTGGGCTTTTAGGTTGACACGTGCATGCTGACATTCCTATTGTCCTTCTGACTCAGAATTAGGAGGAGGAGTCAGGTAGAGGCAGGTGAGGAGGGAGGGTTGCAGGGCAGGAGATGTTCTAGTGCACTTGACTGAAAGTTACAAGTGCTCTTCACTCAGGCCGTTCTGTGATTGTTAAAATAGGTAACAACATTCCTCTTCTTTTCTTTTTTTTTTTTTTTCTGTTATCTCTAAAAACAATAGTTGTGGAGTCAGAGTTGGGGCAGAGGTTGGGTTTCTCCTGGGGAGTCCCACAGGTGATATCTCCTGGGAGGCCATCCGCAGAGGCGACTTCTGCCCCTCATTACTTCTCCTTTTATGCTGAGAAGGTGAAAGTAGACCAGAGAATCGGTTCCTCCCAGTCAGGGGGCTGTAGTTGACAGAGCTTAAAGGTCAGAGTTTGTTGATATTACATTTTTATTCTACCACTGCCACTGTTTTTTAATGCTTATCTTTTAAAACTTAAGGCATTGAAAAACAGGCATATCTTGAACATTATTTTAATTACATCCTACAATCATGTAGTAAAAGTTTATCTGTGATATGTGGGGATATAGTTATAAATAATCTGTCTTTGAGGAATCCTGTGAATTGTAAGTGAAACGCAGATGACCCATGGAAGTGAAGCTCTTTCTAGCAGACCGGAACGATTCCTTAACCATTTTGTGATGCTGATCTCAACCGCTGTTTGCAGCCCCCTATGTAAGTGAGAGTTCACTTGGAGAAAGTATGGTACAATTAGGCAATACGTAAGTATCCTCATGGTGATATTTAATATATGTCCATATGAGGTGATAGAATGGAAATGTATTAAAAATAAGGCCGCTTCCAACTTTAAGTGGTTTTTTTTGCGTACACATTACACCATAAATAAAAGTATACGCACCAACCAATTTTTTAATGACAACTTCGCCTGAACCTGGGAAGCCCTCCTGTAAAACTTTTTATAGTCATCCCAATGTTCTGGTATATCATTAGCATTTACTCTGAGGGCCCAAATATTCCATTTAATGATGGCTTTCATAGCTTTTGAAATTATATTAGCAAAAGGTCATTAGTCCAGGGCACAGAACTTTGGCCATTCAACATTTTGTGATATGGAGACTTTTTTCCTTTTTTAATTTTTTCAAAGAAATGCTACGTGTTTTCCAGGTTTATAAATTGCTTCATCTTCTGCTTGCTCTGAAGAAATACACAGGGATAGCTGCTTTTGATCTTCATTTCTTCTTAATATTCCATTCCCTTTATTCTTACAACTTTAGAAGTACATTTCTTGGGCAGAATTTCACCATTTTCTGGGTGAGTTTCTGATATTTAGTGACTTTTTGTAATAAATGCAAAACAGTCTCTTCTGAGTTGATCTTAACCCATAAAGTGCTCACTAAAGATGGGAAGGCTTACCAAAGTATTTAATATAATGTAGGAAAGCAGTTAACTTGAATTTTGGATCATTTGCAGGCCAAGCAGATCAACTATGCATTATAAAACTGAGTCAGGTAACATTGTTTGGTGACCTCCAACTTTGTTCACGGTGCCTGCGTGAAGCTACACTATGATCTGACAGGTGATTTTGATCTACATCAAATAATTTATCACTGTTGAGAATGAAAGTGTTGTTTTCTCCCTTGGTGTACCTGCCACTCGGGGGCTTCTTTTCCTTCCTAGTTCATGTCAGTGCAAGGTAACATGTCCGTTTAGGAACCACAGCTTTTGTTCTTGGCAGCCCCTTCGGTCCACCTTGCGGCTTGTGAACCAGGAGTGATGGCAGCTTGCTCTCAGACCGGGCCTATGTCCTGCCTCAGTCTGAGTAAGTGTGAAATGTGGGTGCTCCACAGAGTAGCATCCATCCGTCTGTTGGCAAGGCCTGAGGGGCATGGGGTTTTTTGTTTTTGTACCAGAGATTGAACCTAGGGGGGGTTAGCCACTGAGCCACATCCCCAGTGTGTTTTATTTTTTATTTTGAGACAGGGTCTCACTGAGTTGCTTAGGGCCTCACTAATTTGTGGAGGCTGGCTTTGAACTTGCAAACCTCCTGCCTCAGCCACCTGAGCCGCTGGGATTAGAGTCGAGTGCCACCACACCTGGTTGAGGGGAGTATTTTGAAATGAAGTGTTATTCTATATTTTGCCTTTTCTCATTTATATAAGATTTTTGAATCTTTTAAGAAACTGTAATGAATGAAAATGCACATTTTGTGTTCTTGCTCTTGGACTATATGTCTGACTCCTAACAGGTGCTAGTACATACTTGTTTCCTGCCATCTGCTTCTCCCAACTCAGTGGCCAGGCTAAGGAAGTCTTGTTGAGACTCCCTCAGGACTTAACAGAGCTCTCATCTTTTAGATGAGAGACTGGGATTTATGGCCTAACTCTTCAGAAATACACCATGTGGGAAGCCATGGTGAGAAGGGGCTCCTAGGATTTGTTCTTGAAAAGCATCAGGGAGGTCTACCAAATTCAGACCAAGCTCCACTCTCCCAGCCCTCTTTCTCAAATATAAACGTGAAATAAACTTCATATGTGGTCAAATAGGAATTTTTAAAAAGCTGTTTAGATTTTTACCATTTTCTTGTTCTAATTATGTTTGTTGTCAATTAATGACAAATAATGTTTTTGTTTTTTGTGGTTTTCTTTGAGGTACTGGGGATTGAACCCAGGGCCTTCCTCATTTTAGGCAAGTACTTTTCCACTTAGCTACATCCTGGTCCTTTTATGTTTCAATAAGTTGGCTAAGTTGATGTGATGCCTTTGTATACTATATTTTTTATTTTTAGAGAGAGAGAGAGAATTTATATTTTTTCATCTGGACATTGTTTCTCTGACAGTTAGTTGTATATGTGGTGCTGGGGTTCAAACAAACCCTGGTCCTCGCACATGCCAGGCAAGTTTCATAACCACTGAGTCACTACTCCAGCCCTGATACTGTTTTTTAAAATGTAAAATATATTCTATTCTCTTTATATGGATTTTATTCTATACTATACATATTTCCAAATGTCCAGTCCCAATATCAGTTACAGACATGTAATTATTTGACAAGTGAAGTATTAAGTAAACCTTTGCAGATTATTAATTAGAAACAAACTGTACTAACGTTCTATGTGAAATTAATTTATAATATACGTACACCCAGAAATTGTTCCTGTTTTCGTAAAGAACTTCCATTTTACTCAAAAGTATATTTTGGGCTCATGCCCAAAATAGGATAGCACGTAGGATACTATGTGCTCCTTTCTGCTTGTGTTGGTTGTGTGCATGTATAAAAGTTCTTTCATTCTCTTTCTTTCTTCTTTTATCTGAATTCTATTCACTAAGCAGTGTTGTAATATTTTTATTTTAAAAATATTTAAAATTACTAGAAATATTTAACCATCATATTATCCTCCAAATGATAACTGAATTAACAGAATTTAAAAGTAGAATTGTGGAGAATAACTTCACGTTCTATCTGCATTTCAGTATGAGATCATCCACACTTCTGTGGTCATGAGACAATTACCTACTCATCCAATAGAAATAGGAAGCTACTTCAGGAGGTGGAATCCCCTGCATGTTCCTGAAGGGCGGGGCAAGTTTGGCGTCCCTCACTGCAGCCCTTCACATACCTCCCTTTCTACACTAATGAGCAACTGTCAGTCTGGCTTTAGTTTACTTTAAATTAGAGCTAATGATATTTCTTGTTCTACCTAGCGTTCAGAAATGTTGTGAAAATTAGATGTGAAAATGCATTTTAAAGTGCTTGCAAAAGAAATGCACACATGTGATTATAAGCCTGGTGTTCAGTCACTTCCTCTTCGTGCACTAACTAGGTTGTGGCGCTCACTGACATTTCCTGAGCACTCCTGTTGTGCTGGGCACTCTTCTACGTACTATGTGTGTATGAACTCATTTGATTCTTATAAAAGCCCTGTAAACTAGGAACTATCATTCTGTTCATTTTGCAGATAGAAATATGACACAGAGAAGCTAAGCATTCTGCCCAAGATTACACAGCCGTGAGTGCCGGGTCAGGATTTGAACCAGTCTGGCTCCAGAGTCTTAACCAAATGCTATACGGATGACAGAGGCTTAGATCAGTAGGCTACTGCTAGATGGTGGACCTTTTTCTCCTAGGTTCTGAGGACAGCCTGTATAAATTTCATGCTATGGTGAGGTACTGAGTTCGCCACACTCAATTCATCACTCCAGTTTTCAAAAAATCCAGTGTGAACCAGTTTCAGATAAGACATACATTTGTGATATTGTGCAGTTGTATGATGACATTGAATTTATTTGCTAATACAATTTTTTTAACATCATCTTAGGTTTCACAGCATATGAATGTCTAGAGAGAGATTTTCTCTGTAGCCATTTGTAGCTCTCATGTGAGTGTGAAAAGTTTCTCTACAACTCATATTGACTCTTAATGTGCATGCTCCTGTCTTTTCTCCAGTGATTAGCATATCAGTAGATTATCAATGCCATCTGAAGAATAGTATAAGTCATAAAGCAAATAATAAGCCGTTTGACTTTGAAATCCCTTTAGCCCTTTGTATTACCTGATACTGAGCAAAGTTGTAGTAGAGAGACCAAGATTATTTGTTTTTATTTTGGAAGGCCTACGGTATGCAGCCTTTCTCCAGGACAGAAAACCCGTACAAGGTGAACTAATTTTGCACTATGTTGTTTTATTTTATTTCAATTCTGACTTTAGGCTAGCTTAGTTAACTCTTGCTAGACTTATTTGTTAAAACTGTACGACCATTGCTTCTAGTTTTGAACTTGGTGCTAGTGGGTTTGCTTTAGGCAAGCTTGCTTGTTCTAGTGGCACTGCACATATGCCGTTAAGCAGGCTGTCTAGAGAAGCTGATGACATCTGCTGGAATCCAGTAAAAATGCAGTCAGCCTGTTGGCACAAGTGAGCCAGCGTTAGTCTAAAGCACTGTGTAAATGATTTACATTTACCAGGAGACAAACTGCAGGCAACCTGGCCTGTAAAAGACATGGCTTTATCATTTATATCTCAGACAAATTTTCCTGGATTCAGAATCTAATAACGTTTGAAGCTGACTTTTGCATGTTTATTCTAAACAGCTGTTGCCGTGATTAAAAGAGTAAATAGCACTGCCTTCCCCCACCCATGCTGTCTTTCATATCAGATAACAGTTAGTTATATGTCATTATACAGACATATCTAAATAGTTCTGCACTTCCTTGAAATATACTTTAATCTCTATGATTGTCATGAAAAGCTAAGCCTAGTATTAAGCCCCCTATGGAAGACAGATCCATTTTCATTTCTTTCCTAGGTAGCTGGGGGACAGGTAGGTGGGAAGAAGTAGGAGGTAATGGGGAGAGGCCAGAGCTGTGCCCTTCCTTCCCTTAGTTAACCTAGAAACTACATTTTGACCATCTCATGAAGACGAATGTAAAAATGCAAATGACAGAAGATGACAGTTTGTGTTCTGAATGAGGTCAGTGAATCCACCAAAATCCTTTAAAATGTTTCTAAATAGTTAGGATGAAAATACTCTGAAATACTTTCTTTTAAACTTAGGAAGAGTTCTGTTAATTAAAAATATAAGAAGGTATTTTTATCTCTACTTAAACACCATTTGTGTTAGAATATTTTGAAACAAAAATTGTAGTAGTAACATACTACCTTGTAGTAGTAGCATACCTGTGAACTATCTGACATGGATACCCCAGTGGGTGTTGTTTTAATGCCAAGTACCACATACATGTATTATGTCTATGTGGTGCCACTGAATCAAACTGTGTAGGATAATTTTTTTCTACCATGCAAAATCATTTTTATATAAAAATCAACATTTTATGGTTATAGTCAATTGAATTACTCCACCAAAATGATTTGCAGATCATATACATCTGCAACAAATAACTGAAAGTGGTCATTTTCTTTTTTGTTTATTATTTGGCGAGTGAAGACCACCAATTTCTTAATGGAGAGCAAACTGGAAAGCTTACATTTCTAAAGGATTTGCTACTGTGGCTCTGGATGTGAACTGGAAGACATGAGTTTTGGAACATTAGTGATTTACCATCCTTTTGATGACTAGTGAGTGGCACTCAGATATGGCTGGGTGGTGCATTTGGACCTAGTTTCTGAAGAAGGTGCTGTTTACTGAGAACAACCTTGAAGTCCATTCATTGGGAATGTATTGACATCTGAGAAATCTATGCCACCTTGGAAACAGTGCAGATAAAGATTTATGACAGTAAAATGACAGGGACGCCCACTTGCGGAGTGAGGGTCCCCACTGGAAGTGGCTGAGGTTATGCTAGCTGTTGGCGGCCTTACTTGTTTGGTCACCACATCTGCAAAAGAAGGTTGAAGATTAGTCCATCATTCTTAATTATGGTTTAGTGGGAGCCAAGAGTGATGCCTATGAGGATGAACGAGGACGTCTGGCCATCTTGTTTCCTCTTGCATGGTCCTGTGGCAGAGGAGTCCCAGCTGAGAACCTGGCAGCCCATGTGCGTTCATATCCAGGAGAGCCGCAACAGCAGAGTAGCCTGCTTGCTTTTTTGTTGACTGGGTAATCTTCTTTTGAACAATGTGATTAGCCCTTCACATTTTCACTTTATTTTTCCAAATTCAACGGACCCCGAAAGTTTGGCAGCCTATCAGAACATGGAGATTGAGATTACCGGTTCTTTTCATAAAGCATCCAGTACGGTGGCTGGGAGGAGAGGCAGAGTGGGCACCACCACATGCTGCTCTTCTCTCTGTTTACACAGTGCCAAGAACTCACTGGGTCATCTTTAAATAGCAGAACTGAACAAAGGTTTGTGTATTTGAAACATGAAGCTACAGGTTGGATGGGGGTATTCAGATTGCTAAAGAAATTATTCCTTAGATTATATTTAAAACTGAAAGATGCTATTAGAACTGGGATTGGCCTTGGTCTTATTTCATTTTGGACTGGTTTATTTTCAGATCACCTTAAGATATTTCTGAATATTAATACTGTTTAGGAAAGAATTTAAATTTTAAAGAAATAAATTTCTAGGTGTTTTCCCTCGTTTTAACATAGTAAATGTCTAAAATTGTTTTAAATGCCTAATTTCTGATGGACTTCAGTTTCAATTTTGTTCTTAGTCATTGCAGATATTGACAAAATGTCATACGAAATTATTTTGTATTTTTTGTAGGACTGGGAAACAGAAAATCATGACTGGTATTGTTTTGAATGCCATTTGCCTGGAGAGGTGTTGATATGTGACCTGTGTTTTCGTGTGTATCATTCCAAGTGTTTGTCTGATGAGTTCAGGCTTAGAGACAGCAGTAGTCACTGGCAGTGCCCAGTTTGCAGGGTGAGTACCTATGAGCTTTCATGTGCTGGGCAGAGGGTTGAAATTCATTAATAATAGCTTCTCAAAGATGCCCCAGTGGTCTTGCCAGGTGAATGGTGAAGTGCGGGAGGGTGGGGGTTATCTACTGAAATGATGCTAAATGAACACGGAGTGCTCATGAATTACATCACAGAACACAGACCATCTCAGGGTGTGGGTAGTAGAATCCTCCCTTGCTTTATACCTGCCTCTGGATTCTGTGACTACTTTAACGGGTAGCCTGTGCCCTACCCAGATCTGTTCAACGCCTCCTTTACAACGTGCTGCACGGTGCAAGCTGTTCAGAAGACACACGAGCAAAAGGCACACTGCTGGAAGCACTCTATCGACTTCCCATTTTATATTCACATGATGTTGCCTTCATTTTTGTCATCATATAAGTTAGCTTATTTTTTGCTTATTTTATTTGGAGGGTGGAGGGATGAAACAGCTGTGTATAAAGAATTCTAACTATTTAAAGCAAAGTGAATTGCCCGGTAGGTAAAATAGGTACTTTGCACAATTATTTTCATTCATTCTGCCCACTGAAGAGCATACATGCAGTGATTGCTGACTGCAGAAAGTAGTATGTCTGTGTATTTGAGTGATGTGTGGTGACTAAACATAGCATTGAAAGTGATGAGTATGGGCTTCTTTGATTGCAACCTCTCTTGTTTTGTATTTGTTATTATTAAAATACCCATTTGGAACTGTGCAAATTGTGTAGATTACCCATGAACTCAGTTTGCAAATATATCTTATAATACAAGTAATTTAAATGTTCATTTAATCTTTCAGAAAAGGTTTTGTTTGCCCAATTTCCCTCCACTTTGACATCAGTTATAAACTTTCTGCCAGCACGGTGAGCAAAATACAGGGTCCAGTCTAGTTTCTCCTCCCCTTGGTATGGCTTAGGATTGCCCAAGACTTACCAACACTAAACATATTTCATAAGCAGATAAAAGACAGTTGGGATAGCATTATAAACATGTTTAATGGTATTTTATCAACTGATGCCCAAATACCAAATGATAATGATTAAGTGATGATAAGCCTCTAAGTCTGAATATGTCAGTATCAAGTCTCAAGTTGTAGACCTTCTCTGTGAAGTCTACAAAAATGTATTATGTCTACAATAAATTAGTGTAGGCAGTGGTGTAAGTAGTCAGAATTTTGAGCAAAGTAGTGGCACTAAATCTTACTTTACTCTCATGGATGCAGGTTGTATATTTTAAAAGCAAATGTTTCTCCTGTTTTCTGGTAAGCATTTATACTAGGGAAGCAAAAAATTAAGAATAAGAGCACCAGGGTATTAAAATGTAAAAGAGAATAAAAAGGGGCAGTGTCCTAGATCAATTTGTAGATATACTGTGGACAAGGGAACTGGGAAGCACAGTTCTGTTGTTTTTAATAGTTATGTTTAGGAAAATGATAAGTGCTAAGAATTCATTTCCTGGGAGAAAGTGAAATTTTAATGCAATTTAAAATATCTTTAATGTGAAGTTTTGGCTTGATTTGATTTTTTTAACAAGTTTTTATTTTTCATCACAGTTTTACATATTGAGAGGATTGCTGTTATACTTCCATGCATGCATACATCCTGTTTCCCCCTTTGCCTTCCCCACTCTCACCCCCTCTTCCTCTCCATCCTCTTGCCTAGACTTCGAGGTGGCCCCCAGCCTGTGCTAATCTGGCTTGATAAGTCTGTTGTCTAAACTTATTCTTCTTTCACTCTTTCCTATATTGTACTCCACATGAGAGAAAACATTCAGCCCTTGAGTTTCTGGGTTTGACTAATCTCACTCAGCATGATTTTCTTTACCAGCAAAGGCCATGATTTCACTGATTTGATTTTTAAAACAAAATGCCAAGACTTCAATTAAGCCATCTTTAATAATCTAACAAGATTATTGTTACAAGAGTCACAAGAGTGACTGACCAGATTTTAATACTTTTGAACTTGGAGAGTATAGAATGAAGCGCAAGGTCTATGATTCCAAATCAGAATGACTTTTAACTTTGTTTTTTCCTTAACTAGCATTTGGAAAGAATATAGATTAATTAGATAGACTAATAAGGAATTTTGAAGATAAGATGCCAGAACCAAACTTCAATACAGGTAAAAATAGTAAATGAAGCCAATCATTACTACCTGAAACTTAACATTAAAAAAAAGCACTTTTCTATTTTTTTGTGGTGCTCTGAAGACTGTTGTTCTATTATAACCTCTAGTTCCTCGCAGTGTTGAAAAAGTCACTGAGAATAGCTTCTGTCCCCCAACTATGTGCTGCGTTGCCAGACTCAACTCAGCCCAGGCAGCTTTAACTTATACATCGTAATATTATAATTGAAAAAATGCCTGCTATTCCTCTGAAAACCTTTCAGAAATATTTTTTATCGATTTTCATAATCTCCAAAAATCAGTCCTGAGGGTATTTCTTTGAGATGTCTGCCTTTCCAAAAATTAAACTCTAATTTGCAGACACAGCCAGTTGTTGTGGAAAAGTAGCCCATGACTATCTTCTTGTTTGGCTTTGAGAAAAGTTTGCATAATTTCCAGTTTTTTACTCTTGTTACTGAGAACTCATTAATAAAAATATTTTTAGAATTATTTTTCAAAATATTTGCTGTTAAAAAAAAATTCAAGTAATGCATAAGAGGATAAGAAAAGCACTGCTCCCAGCATGCCGTTGGTGGAGGGTGACCGTGGTCGAGTCTGTGCCCGGCATGTGCGTGGCTCTTGTGCTGTGGCTGCGCAGCTGCAGGTGCGCGCGGGACCTAGCTAGTTTGTCTTCCCCTGCAGTGTCCCACACGTCTTTTGGGTAGGACTTGTCACTTAAAGGGATGTCCACCAGTTTATTTACAGTTCCCCACTGATGCACTTTTACGTCATTTTCACCGTTCTGCAGCAGAAGTCTTCTGTTATAGGTGGCGCTTCTACTGCTCTTTCAAAATTCATGCCCATTTTCAACTTCTGGAGGAGTTTTCTCTATTCCTATATGAACCTGAAGTTTACATTTTGTTTCATTTGAATTTTATTTTCCTGAAATGGCCATGAATTTTCCAGGAAAAACTTGAGAAAGCTACATCCTTTTGTAAAAACTACTTTGAAGATTTTATTTATGGAAAGAAAATGCTTCTGACACACAACATACTCCATTACATTTTTAAAAAAGAGAATTAATTTATATATATCTATGTAATTTTGTTTGATCCCTTTTAGGAAGATAAATTCTTTGGATTCTTAAATATAAAAGATATACATATTTAAATTTTTGATAAAAATCACCAATTTATCCTGAAGATTTTAATCATTTATACCATAGCACATGAAAATATTTTTCAAATATTTGTTGCCAATTTGATGGGCAAAAATGGATGTCTCATTTTAATTTTGCTTCATTTTGCATATATGGTTTTCAAATCACAGTCATTTTGTTCTTTGAAGCCATTGATAGAGGCAGGCATGTGTGTACATGTGTGTGAGAGAGAGAGAGAGTGAGAGTGTGTATGTGTGTTGTGTGTGTGTGTGTGCACATGCGTGCACAGTGTGCTTGCTGGCCTTCAGGTCTGTGGGTGGAAGTTGTGGTGCTACTTGTGAGATGTCTATGGAGCATTTTCTAAATGCACAGGCAAGGTAATCTATCAGGCTCCATGGCCACCTGCCAGGGTGGCACATCACATTTCAGAGCAGTGCTGGCCGGAGTCTTTTTCATGATGGTGGCAACGGTCTCTGCTGTCCACTATGTGCCACTGACCATATGTGTTTATTGAGCCTCTATGCGTTTCGTGGTCTGAGAGCTGAATTTGCCTGCCTCGTTTGGCTTGTGGCTTCCATAGTAGATAGTGTGATCTTAAGACATGCAGACTCTGAATGTCTTTGCTGCCCTAGGAGAAGCATCTTTTGGTATAAAATGTTGGCCTCATTGTTAGAAATAAAATTATTAAAAATTATGAGGTGCCTTAAGAAAATTAGACACGTGCCCAGAAGTGGGTGAGCAAGACAGACTTCTGCAGAAGGATGCACTCACAGAGGGGGTCAATGAGCAAGCACATTGGGCCGGCAGTCCACCTGCTTATCTCTCCAACCTGACACAATCTGCCTTCACTCTGATTGGAGGACCTCAGGGGTACAATCTGTGTGATTGGCTAATATAAAATTGGGGTGGGTACTGAAAAGAGCAGTGGGTATAAAGGGACATTTGATAAGGAGTTTAGAAATGGATTATCTCCCACCACATGGTTCCCGACCTCAGATGGCTTCCTTTTATATGAGAATCTTAAGGCTACATCCTGAAAATGGACCTCCAGACTTCCTGTTCCTCACATCATAGTGGCTGGCCTTTGTTGCCCCATTGAGCCGTAATCATTAATGGGAAGAACTCTAAAAGAATTGCCCTCTCTGCCCTCCCCCTGGTGTGCAGAGCAGACCGTAGCAGCTGATGAGTGTGGCATCTGCCCAGGTGACACCTTATGAAGCTGTGTCACCAAAGTGTGTACTTTTCAGACAAAATAATTGCTCTGTTCCCAGTGAGCCTCCATTTCCTCCACTTCTTTTAATATATTAATGTTCCTTACATGCACTAGAGTTTTGTTTTCCTAACTTAGGAGTAAAAGATTCATGTTACTGCCTTCACTTAAATTCAGGTAATTTTAGTATGTGTACTGCAGTGTGTCTTCAGGAAGAGGACTCTAGGGCACTGAATTACGTGCAATATGCTTTTACAGTCAGCAAACCACACGGGAAGCGAGGAGTGGGAAGAGCATGGCGATCTAGGTTTTCTTTTCTGTATTTGGGCCTGCGATTGCTGCTCCACCGAAATGTCTCCAAGAGTCTTACCTTGGATTTATGTCATTGTTTAATAGTATGAAGTTTTTATATTGGTATTCTTTTCTTATCTAACAAATCCCAGACCACTTTACATCCTGTTTATGACATATTTTATTATGGCATTTATTTATTTATTTAAAGAGAGAGGGAAAGAGTGAGAGAAAGATAGAATCGATTTTATTTTATTTTCCTTTCTCCCCACCTCCGGACACTTAGTTGTGTATGTGGTGCTGGGGTTTGAACCTGGGGCTTCACACATGGCAGACAAGCATTCTAACCACTGAGCCACCATTCCAGCTCCCTTTACTGTGGCTTTTAAATGAAAGAATTAATTCAAATCACAAAATATAAAGTAACTTATTTAAGGTAATGGTTAGGGATAACACATTCTAGTATGTTTTTTAAAACCCCCAAACACTCATTCCTTCATAATGTTTCACCTGGTATTTTTCTGTTTAAGGACCACAGATTTAAAAAATGTGTTAATGTACAGATTGTATGGTGGAGTAATTTAGCCCACTACTAATACAGAAGCATAAGAAAATATAGATGAGGAAGTAAAAAAGCATGAATGGGGAGAATTTTATTTATAACTTGAAAATATTTTGGTTTTCTACATCTAATCCGAAAAACTCTCCCAGATTTGCAATGCTTGATTCGCTGACTCCCTTTCCTGACTCCTGGGTGTCCGTGGAGACCTAAGAAGGGCTGCCTGCTCGTGCTTCCCCATCAGGGGAAGAGTGAATGAAACTTCCTTGCCACTGCTACAGCTTTTGAAATATTTAAAATGAACACACGGATTTTGTACGAAACTTAATACGTTAGAAAACTTTGAAAATTAATTTTTCGTTTTTGTAGTACTGGGGAATTGAACCCAGAGCCTTGCACACACTAGGCAAGTGCTCTACTGCTGAGCTACATCCCCAGTCCCAAAATGAACTTTTAGATTGGATGTTAAGTCGCCTGTGCCTTTTCATTTTACATATGGGGTGCAGTATCCCCATCAGGGAGATGCAGATGAAAGGAACTCACCTCGGATTCAACTGGCAGGAGGAGCTGACTTGAGTGTTGGGACCCTTTGTTCTTGAGGCAACTAAAGAAAACTCGTGGGGAAAGTTACCTCTGGAAATTAGAGGTAGAAATTTACTTCTGAACCCAGTTTTTGCACTCTGGAATAAGTAAGCAATGCAGTTTTTCTAATTCCAAATGTGGAGTAATGTTTATTCACTATCCAGAACGAGATGGGACCAAATGCTAAAGGAAAATATTTTGAACACAAATTTCTTATTATATATCCACTATGAAACTATTACTGCAAAATTAATAATCT
Organism: Aplodontia rufa; assembly: GCA_004027875.1. NCBI lineage: Eukaryota > Metazoa > Chordata > Mammalia > Rodentia > Aplodontiidae > Aplodontia > Aplodontia rufa. The sequence continues at coordinate 117,086 of PVKS010001392.1, read as the reverse complement.
CATCTCAAAAGTAAGTACCTTTAAGATATATTAGTGTATCTTAAAATGAAGGAAAGAGGTTTTTTAAAATAAAACAGAAGATGTTATTTTTAAATATAGATAATCATATTGCAAACAATAATGAAAATTAAATGTTTTTACAGTTTTTAAAGACAACAGGGTCATTATGTACAAACAAGAGAATTCTAACAAGATCATGTCTGAACCAGATACTTTCACAGGCAGCTTTGCTGTTCATTACAGGTGTGGCCAGAAGAAAAAGCAGTGGGAACTCCAATTAAGGCAGAGGATTGAAAAATTGGATCCAGGACATAAACTGTAAAAGCCTGTGACTTATTATCTAACCATTACACATCTACCTAGACCCACCCAAACAGGAAGAAAGGCTCACATTGTATTTCTGTGTTGAACTGAGCAATGTTATGGTCAGGAAGACTTGACCATGGGTGTGGATTGCTTGGGGAATATTGTGCTTGGTCTTCCTGTCAGAGTAGTACTTCTACTTTGAAGGAATGGAGGAGATAGTGTCAGCTGGGTCCCCTAGCAGGGTATTTCCAACTCAGGGCAGAGCAATAGGAAGCCCCTCAGCGTTCCCAGTGCTGATGAGCTCAAGGGATGAAATGGTGCAGAATGTGCGGGGTGGGAGCGAGGGACACGGCAGCCTCCCCAGGTGAAGAATTTGTGCCTTGACACAAAAATAGAGACATTAATTATTTTCAGAAAAGAGTGGAACTCTCATGGAGGAATACATTCTGTCTTTGCCTTTTCAGTCTTGTTCTTTCTTTAAACACTAGTGTTGTGTAAAGGGGGAAGGAATAAGTAGCTACTAATCCTCTGCCCCACAAGATGTAGACATCCTTTTCCTATACCCAGACCCTACAGCAAGCCACCAAGGGGCATCACTGCTGAGTGTTAAAATTATCTATTTGGGAACACCCCTCTCTGTAGAAGCCAATTGTATTTTAGCACCTTCTGTGAATCTGTGGGTGTAGTGATACCGTGGGTTTTGTAACCTGTAAAATTAGTTTGAGAGATGCTTTAATAGTTATTGAATCACTCCAGGTGGATGCTTCAAAGCTTCAGACCTCTTGATCTCAGTTGAAATTTACTGACTTCCATTAGAGAGGAAAGAGCTGGCTTGTAGAAATGGGCGTAGCTGCAGCTGCAGTAACATTTGGTGCCATTTTTGCCCATCTGGTGGACAGATCTTGGGGCACTCTGCAGTTCTGCAGAACCTGCTTCTGGACCTGAGAGTGGCTTGTGGGTGGAGGGCTACTTGCCAACACACTCCAAGTTCCAATTCTTACCTGTAAGAAGGAATATTGGTAATGGTTTAGAGGAGGTTTTTAAACTTAAATTCTTTTAACAAGATTTAAAAACAAAAACAGAAAACATAGTCAGAAATTCAAGTGCAAATAACTACTGCTAGATGAGCTGCAGAAGGTTTGGGCTGGCGCGTTGGCATCTAGTGCAGTTCAGAGACTTTGGTCTCTGCACACGTGGAGGTGGTAGGTCAGGCTTCCTGTAATACTGGCAGTGGCCTGCAGCCCTGCGCTCCTGGTCTCGTAGATGATAACCGATTTCGTGTCAGTACCGAGGGAGAAAAAGATTGAACATGAGTATATATTTAGAGTATAGCTGTGGAAAGTCATTTTCATTGACTTATGTCCCAGGGGTGTTGGGAGAAGGCAGGCTACTAGACCAACTCAGCTTTTAAAATCTAGATTATTGGGTTTTATATGTTCTTTGTTACAAGTGTGTCTAGAGAATACTTGGGAGCTGCTTGATTTCCATAGCAACATAGAGAATTTACATGCAGATAAAAATCATTTTGATTCTTTTGTGTTCTGTGGTTACAGTTATAGAGGAAATCTTGGAGCTTTTTAATTTCTAAAACAGTATACGTAATTTATATCCAGATTAGTGTTTATCCAGATAAGATCTGGAGGCACCCATACCAGATCAGCTGGTATGTGTGTTTAGAACACGGCCTCCGGAGGCCTGCCCCAGCCTCTGGGGATGAGACTTGGGAATCTGCCTTCCTGATAAGTCCACAGAGGGGTGATGCCCACTTAACACTAAAGTGAACTATTAGGAGTGTAACAGTGGAGGGCTGGGGCTCTATGTAGCTCAGTGGTAGAGACCCTGGGCTGGATCCTCAGCATCACCAAAAAAACAAAACAAAATAAAAGTCCACCATGATTATTTATTAGATCTTTGCAGGCTTTGAAGTGGCTCGTGCATCAGAAGTAAACAATGACTTATACTAACAGACTTGCTCGGAATAACCTTCACATTTTGGGAGAATCTTCCTTGTGTGCGCGGTTTTGGGGTGCACCCTAACGCACATGTTAGGCACTGGCTCCATCACTGAGTGACGCCTTCAGTCCAAGTCCTCTTGTTCTCCAGTCCAGCGACAGAGAGCAGCTTTTCTAGGTGGCAGTGAGTCTGGTTGGTGACAGCTTCCGTCAGCTCTGCTGTTCATTGGATGGTTCCGTGTACCAGGCCACCGCAGAACACAGAAGCCAACCATATTAGACCCTGCTTCCCCAGAGCTCAGAATCCAGCCCAGGCTCAGCCTTTGGTTTTGTACAGTCCATGAACCAAGAATGGGTGTTACATTTTTAAATTGTTAAACAAAAGAATTTTGTGACATGAAAGTGGTAAAAAATTCAAATGTCAGGATCCAGAAGTTTCTTCAGATCACAGCTGTTACTCAGGTTAACACACGTGTGATTTGTGACTACTTTTTCACTGCAGACGGAAGTAGTTCAGACAGAGACTGTGTGGTAACAAAGCCTAAAATATTTGCCGTGCACCTCTTTACATCAAGTTTGTCGGTCTCTGGTCTGTTTGTTGTAGAAGCAGTGCTGTGGATTCGAAGACTTTGTTTGGTTCAGTCACACCCGTGGGGACTTGGGAGAGGTGGACTCTGGTAACATTAACATACTACCCAAAATGATATCAGGAGTTCTGGGGGTTTTTTCCTTTTTTCTTTTGAATATTCAGCATACTGAAATGACAAAGATTTCCACAGGTTCATTCTCTGCCCAAATATGATTATGCCTTGAAAGTTGAGACACTAGGAAGAGTTGGGAATTTAGCCCTGAATGTTCCTGCAAACAATGATCTTTGAGTGTCAGTGTCAATAATTAGCTGTGGATAAATTCTGACAGGATAAACAATTGCCAATAGTGTCTTTCAGTCCAAAACACTCTGGGGCACCAGACATGGCCGAGTGACTTGATTTATGGTTTTGCTGTTGTTTCTACTTAGACTTATCTTATTTGATGTAGCCCAGAGATTATTTGTAACAGGGTTAATCCCTTGCTCAAGAGGATGGCTAAGATTTCCTATTATTTTTTTCCCTGAAAGTAAAGGAAGGCAGCCTCTCAACTGTCTGTAATTTGTTGAAGAATACGTTGTTTTAGTGGACTTTTTAAACACGAGCCAGCTTCAGCTGCTGATCGTTGTCATTTTAAAATAGTTGCAACACTTTGCCATGTAGCAGAAGGCTTGTTCCTTGTAGATGTTGACTGGACTGCCTCCCACGTGCTGCCAGGTGATATAGCAGGTACCAACACTTTCTGGACTTCGTCAGGGGTGCTGGCCTGACCAGGGCCCACAGGAGCAGCACAGGCAGAGTTCCTCAGAGCCCAGGAAAAACCAGGCCTGTGACAGTCTGCACCTATTACAGGGCTTGATTTTTAAGTCCTTATAGCCCTGTTGACAGGAGCCATTAGCTTGGATTACAAAGTGACATTTAGCCCAGAAACGACTCCTCTCGTCAGTGCTGCCGAAGTCACTTTCTCTCAGCCATGCTGAGTGTCTGGTTTGGCTGATGGGCACCGACGTAGGGCATGCTGCCTTATGCTACCTAAGAAATCCCCAGAAATTTTACCTACAGCCCTGGGACAGAGGGTGAAATGCTTCTTCATTTCTTTTGTGCAGTACAAAATCTCTCAGTTGTAACTGGGAAGTGTGAGAAGCCCCACAGGTTTATCACATGTGAAAGGACCCCACAGCAAGCCTGTGTATGTTCCTACACAGGACTGGTCACAGTTTTGCATCCTTACGGCTCCCTCTTTCGTCCCCTCTTTTATTTGTTTAGTTTGTCATGGAAACTCTCTGGGAAGGGATCCCATCAGCCTGTGGGGTCCAGTCTCCAAGCACCTGCTGTCTGAGTTGTGCGTCGTGAGGGTCTGGGTTCTTGAGCGTGGCCTCACCATGTCTGAAGTAGAATCTCTTATTCATCCCCAGAAAAGATGTCTTGAGCCACAAGCAAAAAAAAAAGCAAAGCAAGAAATACAGAAGCTTTCAACAAACAGCCCTCTGGCTGAGAAACCCCTTTGGTCAGTCCTTCTGTCTAGCCCAGATCATTGATGTTTCTAACCATAGTACCTGAAAAAAGCCCAGCAAACCCTCAAGACACAGCTGCCCCGGCGTTCTGACATGTATGACGAGGGGACATTTTCCTCTTACCACGAGCGGGTAGTGTGAACTGCAGCCCTGGCAAGGGAGGATTTAAGAAACAAGCTTAAGATAGCCCTAGGATCACTTCAGAAGAGAGCTTGGAAGGCAGCCCTCTGCCCTTCCTCAGCACAGACTCCGTGTTGCAATCTCCGCTCTCTTAGTAGCTGACCGTGAGGACCCGCATCAGAAACACCATGGGCTCGTAGAAACGCGCTCTTAGCCCCTTCTCAACAGCCTCACCAGAACCTCTGGGAGGAGGAGAAGTTTGTGTTACTCTGACATGCCCAAGTCCTCAGTGCGCTGCCTGAGGGACAGACAAGGGCACGTGTCAGTGCCACCCAAATCCCATGGAGCTCCCGTTCATCCCCATCCCCAGCAGATGCTGTTCTGAGTACTTTCCATCATGGGCACGCTTCGCCTGTTGTAGCATTTTATATAAAAAGACATGGGTGCTTTTTAAAGTCTTCCAGGGGGTTATCATGTGATCCACTGGAATGGGGTCTCAATCCGAGGAGCACTCTGTTAAATGACGGATGAGAGCTTCTTGGAGTGGTATATGAAGGCAGTGTTTTGAAAGTATTATGGGCAGTTTTCATCGGTTTAGGCTAAGGAGGAGAGGGTGGCTTCTATCCATTCGGCCATGTTCCCTTTCACACCTTGCTGAAGTACTTATTCTTCCAGGCTCAGATGCTCACTGGTTTGTTGTTGTTGTTGTTGTTTTGGTTTTTGTTGTTGTTCGACATAGTCTTAGCTATTGTACGGAACCATTGTTTCATATTCATACATGCATGGATATTGACAGAGTAAGTTAAGGCTGATCCTAGTCCAGGCAGATCCTTACTTTTACTTGCATTTATTAAAAAAGAGACATTCTAGCAACCTGGCTGTAAGCAAATTTAAACATAATTCAAATCAGACCTTCATCCTCTGTTATACTTTTTAGTTTTTTTGAGATTAAGGCCCTCATTGTGAACTCTGCTTTCATAGTCTTCCCCAAAATAAAGAAATGTTGCTCTAAATTAAATTGGCAATTTAATTTAAACGAATTGCATGAAATTAGCAATTAATTTAGAAATGTTTAAACGGGCAAAACAAGGTTTGTGAGAACATGTAACATCCACAGTTGTGCAAAGTCTTTCTTCATTGAACGATGGCAGGAACTAGAGACCTGGATTTAGACGGGGTGTACAGAAGCAAGCCGCAAGCTGGTGCACATGTGGCCCAAACCTGACCAAGCAGGGTTTCCAGTAGGACCAGGGTTCCAGAGGAAGAGCAGTCTGGATGGGTCATTACAGCTATGGTGGTATCAGTTCTGATTCTAGCAATGCATCAGTTTTGCCCATAGAGAAGCTTTGCATTGCTTTCTTTTATAAGGCTCTACAGTCAAGAGCACGCAGCTTCTAGCTGCGTGTGTCAGAGTAAAGTGTGTCATAGGTTTATGCTTAGAAAGAGAAACACACTTCTGCGCATACTCGTGGGAGAGAGCAGCCTTGAGACAGGACAGGTATTGCGCTTGACAAGTGAGACAGCAGTGCTCAGCCACCCTCACCACAGCCCCGTCTCACCTTACTACACACAGCGGGGGCAGCCCTCTGATTGCCCCAGTCTAGCTGGAGTTACAGGAAGGTCCAAGAGTATCCCTGTCCTGCTTAATTGACTGAAGAAAGAGGTACAATATTTGGCAAACATTAAAACTATTTCAGTCCCACATGGTGTTGGTTAGATATATTTCCTCTGAGTAATATGTTACCAGTTAATAGAACCATAACCCCACTGAATCTATTATAAGACTCATGAAATGATAATTTAAATGATGACATTGATATCTGAATTTCAGCAGTGCTCATAGTGTACCCCGAATATTTTAGAGGTGAGAAGATAGCAGGACACATAGTGAGAAGAATGTTTTTCTTCTTCTTTTTTAAAGGAGTATAGATTTCTGTAAGTGCTAGCAGAAAGCAGCCACGTCTGATCTTCCCCATATCTGGCAGCCCATCAAACTGCTTGTTTAGTATAGACAGCAGTGTGTGGAAGGATGCCCATGCTGGTAAGGACATTGTCCAAAAGCCTTCGTAGAAAAGCTGATGTGCTCCTCCCCTGACAGCCCCATCCGTTCCCTCCTCTGAGTTGCTGAACGCAGAAACAGCATGGTTCTCCACTGAGCTGGCGAGGGAGAGCCCCTCCAGTCTGCAGGCGATGGTGTGTGTGAGAAGCACAACGAATAAAAACAAGAGCTATTTAAGTGTCCTGACCACAAAAAAAAAATCATAAGTGTGTTTGGGTAATACATGTGATTATTAGCTCATTTAACCATTCCACATGCGTATTTCAAATCCTCCTATTGTACACAGTAAGTCTATAAAGTTAATTTTAATTAAGAAGAAAAAGAATTGTAGGTTGAGAGTATAGCTCAGTGGTAGAGTATTTGTCTAGCACATGTGCAACCCTGGTGGTTCAAGCCCACTACCACAAAAAACAAAACAAAAAGTACCTAACACGGAAGCAAGACAAGCTAGCTGGAGTTCAGTGTTTGCTCCCAGTTCTGTGTCTTAAGCAGCGCACATGGCCAAGGACTATGTTCATAAATTACTTGCGTTAGTTCCTCATTTCCCCCTTAATACAACTATATTATTCATTTGAAATTCAGTTAAGTTTATTTGTTCCCTTTTGAGAAAAAAAGATCAAGTTCCATCAGCTGTTTACCCCAGAAAACTGTAAACCTGGGGTCCAGGGAATTTCATTGCCTTTTGAACGTCACAGCAAGGCCATTTGATGGGCTCGCATCAAAGCCAGTTGACATGGCAACAGCAAAGCAGCGGCCGGAAACAGACCCCCGGTCCACCTCCTTGACTCCAGCTGGGGTGCCCAGGCGTGACGCGGCCGCACTCGAAAGGGGTCATTTATTCCTTGGGAGCAGGGCCAGGGCTGGCCAGCACTGCTTGTCACTGGCATAGATTTAGGAGCTATGTGCAGGCAGCAAAGCCCCCTAGGGAGAAAAGCCTGACTCTCTACACTGTCACAGAATCCAGGTGAGAAGCACACTGGAAGGAAGCTGGCACCTGCATCACAAAATACGTGAAATTGAGTTTTTCGCTAATGGGATTGTTTTTTCAGATGTTTCTACGATGTGTGCATGTATACTCAATGCATTTAAGCCTTAGCTAAAAGTCTTGTTACAGAAAAAATAGTCACTCTTTCCTCTTCTATGTTAGCATATTAAAATGACTCCTGCGTATAAAGTTCTTTGGGCAGGAATTCTATTACTGGGCAAATCTTCACCTAGCAACCTGAGGAAGTTACAGCCCCCATGAAGACTGGCCAGCACCACTGCATTCCTTGGCAGTGCCATCTGGTTATCTTCAGGGGTCCAGCATTTCTCCTCTGCCTTCAAGTTGTCCCATCTAGACCTTGACTCACTTAACAGGAATATTTGTCTTGTTTCTTAGCTGACCAGGAATGACAATAAAAGGCAGAATTCTCTTTGATTTCTTCAAGTTAGATTTTTCTGAGAGAGAAATTATGGAATCTAATTAGCTTACAGGCTGTAATAGTAGGAACAGGAATTGTTCCAGAACAGACCCATGGCATTTTAACTAGATATGCTGAGGCATCCCTGTGCTATGCATGACTCATGTGACACAGACGTTTTAAATAACCCTTAAAGAATAGTGTTACACTGAAATTCTCTATTGAAAATTGCTAATTGAGGATGTTCCCTTAGGACGTTAGTTATTGATTTTTTTGGTAAAATAAGTGATCCTCCGTTATATCTGTTATTTCTTTTTATATGAAAATTGGAGTTTTAAAATACCAAGGAAAGAAAAATCCTATCTTTTCTATGGTATTAATGCCAAGCCCAACAGAATATTTTTAATCCCACCTTATAACATTAAATATTATTTCTGTTACTCAAATATTGGAGATTGCTCTTTATCAAATGTTGGAAAAACACATCTTTTAATAAAATCTTTTAATACTATAATCCTTTATATATTTTTGTACAAGTATGGACACATGAATAATCAGACTTTACATTTGGTTTCTGCTTTCTTTAACAGAGCATTAAGAAGAAGAATACAAACAAGCAGGAGATGGGCACGTACCTGAGGTTCATTGTGTCCCGCATGAAGGAGAGGGTGAGTCCTCAGAATCTTTCATGATCTTTCAAGCACACTTGGCTCAGGCTCATTCTTTCAGAGTGAATGGCTGGGAAATAACCAGATATGAAGTGTGAAAAACAATGCTATCGTATTTCTTTTCTGCAGTAAATAGTTCTGCACTGGGCTAATTAGGTCTTTTTGTTTTTTCTTTGTTTTTGATACAAGCATTATTAACTTCATGAATGAGATCAGAAATATTTTAAATTTTCAGAATAAACATTTTTGTTGATCAGTTTAAAATGGAATTTTCCAAAGTAACTTTTTTTAGTCAGAACTTAAAGGAATTCCACACTAAACTACATAGCATATAAACATTTTCCATTGCATTTTAAAGTACTTCTTATAAGATTTCTTTCTCTCTCTCTTTTTTTTTTTTTTTATGGTGCTGGGGATCCAGCCCAGGGCCTTATGCATGCCAGGCAGTTGCTCTATTGAGCCACACCCCCACCCCAAGACCTCTCTGTGAAGGGAGAAGATCTGCTGGACTTTGGGAATTGATGTTTTATCTGCCTTTCTCTAGCCCCACTTAAAATCATTGTGTCTAACAATCCTTCAGGCTATCGACCTCAATAAGAAGGGGAAAGACAACAAGCACCCCATGTACCGAAGGCTGGTGCACTCCGCGGTGGACGTCCCCGCCATCCAGGAGGTAATCCAGCTCCCCCACCTGCTCTCCAGGTGCACTGGTGGCCTCATCCTCCCCTCTTCCCCAGAGCAGGAAACAAGTGGCTACCCAGTGGCATGTGATGGCTTGTCGATTTCTCCTGGCTTGCTCTAAAGGACAGGTTTTAAACCATCTATAGCTTCCTGATCCTTGTTGATGAAACAAAATGTATTATCGTCTGGGCAATGTGAAATTTCATATGGTAAGCCCTTCTCTCAGGCAAGACTGAGAACCTAGCACTGATCTAGAGTCCTTGGGAAGTAAGAAAACAAACAAAATGAAGATTATGCCTAGAAAATGAAATTGTCCTTAAAGTTCTTGATTTTATCTACTGTAGCCAATGCATTTGTTAATATTCAATTATTATTCAGTTATAAATTACAGTGTAGTTAAATTGAGCCGTAGACATGCTTCTAGTCAGGATTGCTGAATTATTAATTTTGTACTTCCTGTGTCATGGTTGTCCATAATAGCCAATAGGAAGATCATAGGAATAACTTAAAATCATCTTAGACATTTCCTACTCCCGTTAGTAGCTGAGAATGACGATGGCTGTGTTGTGTCAAATGAAAGTTGTCCCCTCACATTAGAAAAACAAGTGATTTGAATTGTACCTCCTTCATCCAGTCTTCAGACACAGCCTTCATAAACCCGAGGCCTGGCACACCTTCCCTCCGCCTTGCTCCTGCAGCTTCCCTTCAGCTGACATCCTAAGGCCTTGTTCAGTTGACCCCTCTTCTCTGAGGGCTTCCCACCTTCTCCCAGTCGGCTTGGGTGGCCCTGGGTTAGGATGTCTTGGCCTTGCGCTGACTGTGAGCAATGGTACCGTCAGGAAAATAAGCGGAGGTTTTTATGATCTCATCAGTGTGCAATCCAAACCAAAATATGGCTGCGATCAAGAGCAAAACTCGGAATAAGGTGCTCTGGGAGCCTTGTGGGAAGGTTGTCCTCAGCCATGGAGTGTATTGGACCATCGGGTAGGCCCCTGGACGCTGCCAATCCTGAATTCACCCTCAACCACTGTACTCGAAACCCGGGGTACCACTCAGACATCGATATTTGCTGATGATCCACGAGGCCATGGATGCATATATGTAGTGAACACTCCAGCTAGAAAAATCCAGGAGCCCTTATGGAGGAGGCCCCAGGGAATAGGTCTTGAGGATTTGAACAGGGAAAAGCTGATTGCATAAGCCAGGGGTGACAGGCGGTGCCCAGGGTCTGAAAACCTTCAGAGGCTGTAGCATTCCTGGCCGTCTTCATGCCAGTTTCTTAAACCTGTCACTGGGACGAGAAAGTGCCTCCTTGCTTGCTCTTCAAAAGTGTGACCCCCCCCCCCAAAAAAAAGTCAGATTTTCTCTGTAATCCTTCTGTCTGGCAGCCAGAGGCAAAGCTATAGAAAATCATAAGGAAATCCCTTCACACATCGTTAATGCAGGGGAGACCCTTGCGCTGCCTTGACATGCAGTGGAACAGGCTGTCAGCTGTGAGTCCCAGTTCAGAACCATACACACATCTTGTTAATTACAGCAAACTGTCAGAGGCCTCCAGCTCTGGTTTTCAGCCTTTATTGTCCCGCTCTGTATGTAGGGAGGGTCTTGTCAACCTTGCTAACAGCAGGTTCCTTATTTATGAAGCTTAGTAGTAGCTTTTGCTATTGTCTCAAGATGAGATGTTCAAACTAGAAATTTGCTCTGGGGAGCTGGCGTAGAGACCGTGGTGCAGCAGCGGTCTCTGACGGTAGGAGTACACAGGGAGTCTGTTTCATTTACGCTGCCTGTCAGTATGCTAGTGGTCCTGAGGGTATCCTGGGAGAGTTCTGCTGAAGCCCATCTCTAGTCCTGTGAATAAGACACATTTCCCCTAATAACTTTGTCTTCACCCTCTCCAGAAGGTGAATGAGGGGAAGTACCGAAGTTACGAGGAGTTCAAAGCTGATGCGCAGCTGCTTCTCCACAACACAGTGATTTTCTATGGAGGTTGGATACTTTTGTGTGTGTGTGCATTTTAAAAATGTCATTTACATTCCATGATGAGAAATCTTTTATAAAATATTTCATTTAAAAATCTTTGATGATCTATGCATAAGAAATGTTAGAATTTAAATTTGTGGATGTTTGGTGGTTTAGCTTATGGAGTTGACTGGCCAGAGGCAAAACCATAGTACACTGCATTGAAAATCTAATTGCTCTTTATGACTGCATATGGGTTTGTCTCAGCTGAAAGCCTTTTTGCAAGCACTCGAGTAAATCTGTTGTTTCCCCATTAATATCCTGTTTTTCAGAGGTAGGAGGTAACGCTATACTTAGAAAATTAGTGGTTGTATTGAATATAAAATAAAAGCTTCCTATTGAATTTTATTTTGCTAAATCTTATTTAAAATACATATCTTGGTTTGAAATGGCATGTGTCCACTTTTGAGAAACTGAAAGAATTTAGGGCTGTACTAGTGTTGCTGGTTTTATTTCTGGCTGATGATGATTGTCACCTGTATGTTTAATTACAGCAGACAGTGAGCAGGCGGACATTGCGAGGATGCTGTACAAAGACACGTGTCACGAGGTACCGTTGAGCCTGCTGTAATGCAGGGACATGTCGGGATTCCACTGGTGTCGGCCACGTTTCCCTATCCATTTCCTTTGAATATAAGCTTATTTTCCTCTTTGACAGATATGGGAAATAATGCAAGTAGTTAAAAAAAATTCTGGAAGTTAGCTTTAATCACTCAGTAACTGTCACCCTTAAGAGCTACTAGGAGTATTAGTGAGATCATACATGTAAGTACTAGGCAGACAGCAATGTCAGCTCTTTGAATTAAGGACATTTACCTTCCTAGTATGCCTTGAATGAAATGCATATTTAAGGAAGTATTTTTGAGTGTGTGGCCTTTCTTATTTGAAACACTATGTTTTAAAAAGTTTATCAATTCATATAAAAAGTTTTATTTCAAATTTAACCTTTGCTTTTTATTCATTCAACAAATATTTATTGAATGCCAGCTCTGTGCTAGGTAGGGTGGTAGAAGGAATAAAATGCTGATCAGGGCTCAGCTTCCTGCTCAGGAAGCTGTCTTCCAACGAGAGAGACTGGAAAAGAAAACGAGAAAATGTGTGTCTTTACTAAAAGCTGTGAAAGGGAGGCTATGAAAGCAACCAGGGATCACCAGGAGGGAGAGGCACAGGACTGCTCCTGGCAACAGACCTGTTTCCTAAGCGCTGACTGTGAAGACAGGGGCAGGCACGGCACAGGGTCGGACCACGCCTGGCCTCTTGAGGCGTCAGCCTTCCTGTCCATGTGCCATCTAAGACCTGCAGGTGGTTTTCCTACTATTACTGAAATTTTAAAAATTTAGTCAAATGATTATACAAGGAACAAGATTTGTAGCTGTTTCTGTGCCTGGATGAGAATGCTGGTTTACAGGAGTGTATTTTGTGTAGATGGAAATGCTGCTTTTCTTTTGCAGCTGGATGAACTACAGCTTTGCAAGAACTGCTTCTATTTGTCCAACGCCCGTCCTGACAATTGGTTCTGCTACCCTTGCGTATGTGAAATTTTGTTGTTTTACTTAGATTATTTTTCCTTATAGTATAAATGGTTTTAATGAAGAGCTAAAACATGGGGAAAATAACTGGGATCATTCATTTTTCAACTTCAAGTGAGGCACTTTAGACATTGAATCGCTTTGATAGATGATAAAGTGGATTTTCATTTTTCCTCTCATTCTTTGATGAGAGTTTTGCAGGTTGATAGCTGTGTAATTTCAAGAAGGGATCTGAGAGTCTGAGTGTTCTAGGTCAGCACCCCAGTGACCACCTGAGGAGGCTGTCTTCTGAGATGTTACTGTGCAAGCCTGCCATGAATAGGAACTTCTGGTTAGATGGTTGTTGAGCTAGGGATTGAACCTAGCTAGGGGCACTTAACACTGAGCCACATCTCTAGCTGTATTTTTTCTTTTGAGACAGGGCTCATTAAGTTGGTGCGGCTGGCTTTGAGCTTGTGGTCCTCCTGCCTCAGCCTCCCAAGGCTCTGGGATTACAGGTGTGCGCCACTGTGCCTGGCTCAAAGTCTCCCATTTCTAACAAATTCCCAGGCTGTGCTGGTTCTACTGACCCTTGGAGTATGCTTTTTGAAGCAGAGTTAGGGCATTCTATTTTTCCCCATAGCCCTTGGCTGCAGGGGGGCCTTATTCCTGCCGTTTCTGAGAAATAAGGTTTATATTGCTAAACACTTATATTTTGAAAATAATGGGTTGTACTTGAGTAGGCAGTTAAATATTACTGGTGCATTTACATTTAAGCCTAAAGTGTTTCACCTTATCTTCCTTTCAAATTTCAGATACCAAATCATGAGCTGGTTTGGGCTAAAATGAAGGGTTTTGGGTTTTGGCCAGCCAAAGTCATGCAAAAAGAGGACAATCAAGTTGACGTTCGCTTCTTTGGCCACCACCACCAGAGGTAATTTGGGAACCAACACACTGATCAAGCTGTGCTTCTGAAGACATTTGTAAGAAAGGCTGATCGCTTATTCCATGAGAGTGTTTTCCCTTAAATGGAAAAAAACAAGATCAGCACCGGCCTATGCAGCCAGTATTTCCAGATACCCGTTCAATAGCTGATGCTGTTGATCCTCAGAAGCACACTAGTGATGAGATTAGTTACTAGTGCAGTGGAGCACGGGAGTCCTTAGATCTGTCCACTTCACATACTGTGAAGATCCTACTCTTCAAGACCCTGTTAAAGCCACACACTACTGTAATCAATCTGGGATTAGAAGAACTGGTCAATCTTACACTGTGCCTAAGAATGCCATGCATGCATCTGCACAATGTTCCTTCTAAAGTTTCCATACTGGGGAGGGGGAGAGGTAAGTATGGCAAGATTTAAAAATCTATGTATTCATAATCTGAGAATACATACATCCCAAAAGAAACCAGTTTTTTTTTTAAAAGAGGGACAGAGAATCAGTTTTTCATGTGGCGCTGTGGTTTGAACCCGCATCCTTGAGCATGCCAGGCAAGTGCCTTAACCACTGAGCCACCACTCCAGCCTGAAACCATCTTATTACTATTTTGCGCAGTTACCATGTACAAAGGATGCTGAGTTATTGGACTATAAAATTACAATACCTAATTCTTTGTGAACTAGGGCATTAGCATTATTGACCATGACAATTAGGAAGCCTAAAATAGTATCATAATGATGTCTCTAACAGTGTGAGTCCAGCTGTGGTGAACTCTGCTACGACCCAGGAATCACAAAAGGAGTGAGGAATTCACACAGATGTTAAAATAAGGGGGAAAGTGATGAAAAGTAGTTGCATCATCTAAGTTACCTGTGGTGAGGGTTAGATCCAGTCCTTGAGAGTGTCCTGTCATACCAGAGCGGGAGGTTCCTACACATGGGTCTTTATGGTGAGAGAAGCTACAGAATGAAAGGCCTTCTTCCCCATAGTGAATTTTCACTTCCTCTTCATTTACTTTAAATACCAGTTAGGTGACAAGAGTTAATATTTTAAATTTCTAATTTCTTTCATAGGTGCACAGTGAGCTGACACTACGAGAAGGAACATAATAGGGATACGATGAAATAACAAAATGAACATTTAGTTTTTAATGATCGAGTGGTAATTTTTAATAGTTTCAGTTTAGCGTATTCAGCTGGTTTCAAGTTCCCACCAACAAAGGGCAGGGTGTGCTTAGAGCTGGCTGGGTAGTGCCTGCACCGGGTTTGTGCCCTCATGTGAAGTATGGAGTGCTGTAGCACCCACCTTGAAAGGGTTTCCATGAGGTTTGAAAAGGTCTTACAGGTGGGGATAGCATGTAGTGAAGGGGGTGGTGTACTTCAACTTCTAAAAATCCATTAAGTACAACGCAAGAAAAGCCAAGAGTTCACAGGCGATTGTTAAAGCCAGACTACTAGGTAAGAATAATCCCACAATCAGAATGTTTTGTTTACCAATACACAGCTTTAGTAGCATCTTCCAACATAAATATAACTGACATTTTCTTGAGTTAATTTCTGTGTACTATGTAGAAAATATCTTAAGAGGACATCTGAACTGCTGTGTTTGCAACCTTTGTGTAAGTGTGTTAAAGCACAGAAATTTCCAGAGGCCTTTTCCACCAAGCTCTTATCTAAGCAATTCTAGATAGATGGGATTCTAGGATTCTAAAGACTTTATAGTTTTAAATATAAACAATCATTTTCCTTTGCCTTTCCTGGATACAATATGACAAAGTACTTGAAGGCAGTGATTGGTGAGGTCATAAATTAAAAATTCTAGCATATTAGAAAGAATCTGAAATTGTAGTACGAAAGGATATGGCTCAGGAGTCGTCACTGTTGTGGGTTCTAGTCAGTACTCGTTTGAGAGTATATCATTACAAGTGGGAGGTAGAGGGTTTTAAGCAAATGTGTTTTTGGACCAGTCCCCACCTCTGCATGCTTCCTCTCCTGGACTGCACATGTCCTAAACCTCCAGGAGGAAAGGCTGCTGTCATTACGCTTATGCACACTGCTAGAGTGGGGTTTTATAGAATTTACAAGTGTTTGCCTGCCAGAGAGGGGGGATAAAATGAATAAGATCAGAGTGCGTGGGCCAGGAAGTCAGGTATAGCACCTCTCAGGTTCACTGCACATGCATAGACAGCCGAGTGACAGCACACCTCATTTGTATGATGCTTGAACTGGAGGGGGTGTTTTTTTAGATTTCTTATACATTTGAGAGTGTACTCATAATTGAAATCTGATTGTCCACAGTAATGGAATGGAAGAGAATAGAAGTGTATCAATTTTATTATGTTCAACAAATGTTTTAATTCTCAAAAGGAGACAAGTGGACAGAATACTTAATAAATACTAAAATACTAATTTATAGCCCAGTGGCAAGGAACTCTCCCACGAGGCTGTTTGAAAAACTCTAAACTTTAATGCAGAATACAAAGTGTATTTAAGGTTTTAACAAAGCACTTAGTCCAGTTGAGATAGTGTTGATGTGGCATTTAGCAATATTTATACACAAGGTCTTGGCAATTCAAATTTAAAATCTCAATTATCATCAGTATCCAACAGTATAGCTGATTAATTTTTTTAAAGGGCTTTTAAAATTCGAGGCACGTAGCCTAGCTTGTACAAACACGTTAGAAGTCTATTTATGGCTGAGGCACGTGTGGCTCTGACACTGAGACTCCTTTGGAATGGCACATATTTCTGGAAGTCCCTCTTTAGAGGCCTAGAACGAAATTTGTGACATCCTTTATAGAGGGATAAACCTTTAACAGAACACTGAAGAGAGTCGGTCTTCGTGGTTCGCAGTGCCACACCCCAGCCTGCTCTCTGCCTGGAGCACCAGGGCGCTGTGTTCTTCTTTCTGGCTAGATCGTAGGTCCTTAAGGACAGACGGTATGTGAAGTGCCATCCACTCTAAGAGACACCAGCCCTCACTAGTTAACGGCTAACCCTTAGCCTCCTGTGGGCTATCAAGTGAGGCTGCAGGACCCAGCACCCTCCTGCTCCATGTGGGGCACAGTAAACCTCTGTTGAACTGACACAACGTTCCAGGTGGATAGAAATTACAATCCAGGCAAAACATAAATGCCCAGGAAAAATTTGAGTTGTGAGCATTCTTCCCCAAAGATAAAAATGTAGCTTTTCTAGCTTTTGATTTATATTATACATAATTCAGAGGCACTTCAGATTAAGTAATATAAACCCTTCTCCATTTGTTATCTGGTTTTCCTAATACATAGGGGCAAAGCGTAAATAACTTAGTGACGTTTTCTAGGTATCCTCATCTTATAGGGGTACACCTGTGTATCTCATGAAGGTTTCTGGGTGTTTTCAAATGATCTATGGAGCTCACCTGAGAACAGCTGCCTGGGTCCCCTGGCTTACAGTTAACAGCAGTAAGAGGCACCATTTGTAAAAGGGTCTCTGAAGAGTACATAGGAAGCATGGCAGCTAAGCTGATTAGAGAGCAGTGGGGAGGCCTTTGAGATGCTGGGGGCACCTCTCCACGCTCCTCACGGTGAGTTCCCAAGCCCCAACTGGTAGCCTCAGGAGGCTGGAGCTGCCGCGAGGCGTCCTTCACCGCGGGCAGAGTTCAAAACTCCAAGCCACCTGCCATTGGGTAACTAACTCACCTGCTGTTTGAAGGGCCTGGATTCCTTCTGAGAACATTCAAGACATCACGGTCAATGTTCATCGACTGCACGTGAAGCGCAGTATGGGCTGGAAAAAGGCCTGCGACGAGCTGGAACTGCACCAGCGCTTCCTTCGTGAGGGAAGGTTCTGGAAATCTAAGAATGAGGAGCGGGGAGAGGAAGAGGCGGAGTCTAGCATCTCTTCCACCAGCAACGAGCAGGTGGGTTGTGTGTGGGTGAGCAGCCACATCTCGTCACCTCCACACTGTGATAGCCTTAGACGATTTTTTTTCCCTTTCACACAAACATTTATAAAGCACCCTGCACAGGTGAACCAAAACCAGTTTAAACAGCACCTGTAACCATCAGTGGCCTTGACCTTTCCCCCAAGTGAAGAGAAGCAGGTGGCTCCCGAGCTTGGGAGCCACCTGCCTCGGCCTGTCCAGCTGAGGGGGCGGAGGACTAGCACCGGGGAGTCACACGCGTGGTGCCCGGGTCCGCGTTCCGCAGAGGTTCTGTAACACAGCCTTGCTTTTATAATGCCCACAGCTGAAGGTCACTCAGGAGCCAAGAGCAAAGAAAGGACGGCGAAACCAAAGTGTGGAGCCCAAAAAGGAAGTAAGTGGCCACCTTGCAGTGTCCAGGTGGCAATTAAGAGATTCCAAAATGCAGTCAAGACAGTCACTCGTGCTGGGTGCTTGTGAAGCTTGTCACCACATAGTGTCCATCAGGGTCGAGCCCCATCTCCTGCCACCGATGGGTGCCCACCAGCTTAGCCCGCTCTCCTAAAGCAGGCACTGAGCGGTTTTGCTAAGTGTGGAGGGCACTCTGCTGTGTCCTGGGAGCCGAGCCAGAGAGTTTGAAAAGCAAAGTGTTTGTCCAATAAATCAGTTATTTAAAAATCGGAGACTACAGTGAAGCATGTGTTTTTAAGTTGTACAAACTATTCATGTTTTAAAGCTGTGGAAATCGGCATAGATTCCAGCCATTCAGCCATATTCAGTGAGAAGTGATTTAGGATTTTAGGAAATTTATTAATCTAATCCAAAGAAGCATTTATAAGTTGGTAATGATTTTATATCCTCTAGGACAAAATTGTTTAGAGTCATTGTAGGGGCTGGATTGGTGGCTCAGTGGTTGGGGCGCTTGCCTGGCATGCGTGAGTACACGGGTTCAAACCCCAGCACCCACGTACACAACTAAGTGTTGGAGCAACGAAAGCCATGTGAAAAACGTGATAAAAATTGATTCTCTCTCTCACTGTCCTTCTCTATTTATTAAGTCATTGTAGCTATTATTTTTGGTTGGTTGGGTCATTTATTTTCAACTGTGGTAAGATATACTTAACAAGATACCCTCACACCCTCACATTCCTTTTTGGTACCAGGATTGAACCTGGTGGCTTAATCATTGAGCAACATCCCTAGCCCATTTTTGAGACAGGGCCTAAGTTGCTGATGCTTTGAACTTGGAGTCCTCCTGCCTCAGTCTCCTGAGCTGCTGGGATTACAGGTGTGCACCTTCCTGCCCAGCTTGTTAATCAGCTTTATTCAGTTTTTTACGGGGCCTTAATTGCTCTGACACCTCGCTGTGTGCATCGTGCTGGGGTTCAAACCCGCAAGGCAAGTGGTGCTGCTTATTCCGTGTAGATCACCGATTTTTTTTTTTTTTTTTAAAGAAAGAGGGACAGTGAGAGAGAGAGAGAGTGAAACAACTTTATTTAGTTTTTCACATGGCCTTAGTTGCTCCAACACTCAGTTGTGTATGTGGTGCTGGGGTTTGAACCCTGGTCCTCATGCTTGCAAGGCAAGCGCTGAAACCGCTGAGCCACCGCTCCAGCCCCGATTTAATTTTTTTTACTACAACAGTTGTCCTCAAGCTAGTGCATGATACTGCCTTGTTTTCTCTCTGAACGCGTTTTCTGCCGATTAGGAACCAGAGCCTGAGACGGAAGCAGTGAGCTCGAGCCAGGAAATCCCCACAATGCCTCAGCCAATCGAGAAGGTATCGGTGTCAACTCAGACCAAGAAGTTAAGTGCCTCTTCCCCGAGAATGCTGCATCGGAGCACCCAGACCACCAGTGATGGCGTCTGTCAGAGCATGTGCCATGACAAGTACACCAAAATTTTCAACGATTTCAAAGACCGGATGAAGTCGGACCACAAGCGGGAAACAGAGAGAGTTGTCCGCGAGGCTCTGGAAAAGGTAAGGCCGCTCACTGCAGGGGCTCCAGAGACCCAGGCCTTTCCCACTGCACCTCTTAGAACTGGCAATACAATCAACCCCTACCCTGTGTGATGTTAGTTCCCTCCCTGGAATCTTGCACACGCGAGACGTGCCTCACGTGTGGAGCTGTCCGTGGGAAGCACCGTGGGTTACCGTCTTCTCTTTCAGCTGCGTTCTGAAATGGAAGAAGAGAAGAGACAAGCTGTAAATAAAGCTGTCGCCAACATGCAGGGCGAGATGGACAGAAAGTGTAAGCAAGTTAAGGAGAAGTGTAAAGAGGAGTTCGTGGAAGAAATCAAGAAGCTAGCGACGCAGCACAAACAACTCATCTCTCAGACCAAGAAGAAGCAGTGGGTAAATATCGCTTTGTTTGAGACTCTCATTTGTGAAAATGTGCTGCAGGAATGGCAAGGACAAACTCAGAAAGGCACACTTGGCATTTGCAGAACGTGCGCGAAGTAAGATCAACTACAAAATCGCCAACTTTAATTTTAAAGCGTTTTGTGATCCTGTAATCCCTCGACTGCAGATCCACGTCACCGAGTCCTGCTCGGGGGCATTTTGTGAAACTGAGATTATAATACGTTAGTACGGAACATGTTGAGTACAGTTATCATATATAACTTCTCCATCCACGCAAATACTCTGGGTAAATGGCCTGGCCCTGACTGTTCCCCGGTCCTTCTAGCACATAGTAGCCAAATTGTGACGCTGTGGAGGGAAGTATCACAGCAGTCAGTCCGAGATTTTCAGATTCCTGTCCCTTCACACAGTAGACTTTAAGAGATCAGTTGCTGTCACTTTATAGTAGCAGCATCACCTTGGTCTGTAGCTGCACTCCCTTAAACCTCAAAGTGTCACTTGTAAGTCTTGTTCTTGTGGGGAAGGAGCTCTGAATGGCACTAGGACCATGCGCTCAGTGCACTGGTAGAGAGAAGCGTGGTTCCCAAGAGCTCTCAGTGTGCTTTCAGTTTGATGACTTTCTGTATAGTGTTTTATGATGATTTGCTTTTGATTCATCTTACCCAGACATTACTTCTTTCGTGGAAAGTTAAACGTTTAAAAAATTGTGATGTAGCTTTGGCAAAAAGAGAAAGGACAATGGCATATAATTCAGATGAATATGTAGAGATAACTTGTTAGGAAAAACTGGTGAATACTGGAATATCACCAAAAAGGTATGCTCAAGATAACAAGAGGCAGAAGGCCCAGAGACAGACCTGTCTATGATAATTCTGTCCTTGTGTAGGCAGAAAGCTAGAAAATAGACGGATTCATGCAAAGAAAGCCCCATGAGTTCACAAAAGAAGAGTCAGCTGTGGTGAAGAGTTCCAATCCTGCCCTCCCTAGCGCTCTGCCGTCTGGGAAACGGCAGAGGCGGGCGTTGGTGCATCTGTTTTAATAGATGGGGCACCAGCGTAATCTTAACCGAGTTAGTAGAGCTGGGACTCCAGACCCCGAGCTCTTCTGCTCATCAAATTGCCTTACGTTACCATCAGGGGTAGAACAGGTCGCAGGGTGGAGCAGAGGAGACAGGAAGACAACAGGACGACACTTGGAGACAGAGGTGTGGTGCTGTTGAAAGGATTGCGGAAAGTGAGCTAACTGGGAAGTTAATCCAGCGCAGACCACAGTCACGTGGCCAGGTAGTGGCACAGCCCCAGATTCTAATCCCAAACCAGCTGACTCATCCAGCTGTTTCCAGAATTAAATATGATCCACCTTTCTTGACTACCTTGCCTGGAGCTGCAGATGCTGACATAATGAGATCACCAAGTTCCAAAATATTAACAAAGCACAAAATACACTCAAGAAGTTTGACCCCCCAAATGTGGGCTCTTCTCCCAGGACCCTGACCTCAGCCCTGCACCCCCTGTCCGTGTGTGTCAATGGGTGCGACTCTGGCTGCAGAGCCTGCATCTCTTCACTGAACCATTCTTATTTGTCATCGCTGGGGTGTGTTCTCAACCACCCCAGCTTCAAACTGAGCTTTTACTTCTCCCACACCCAGCAGTCCAGCCTCCGTGCTCTCAGCACACCACTGGGGAATGGGCTGCGCACTGTTGGGCTCGCAGCATCCTGGGCCTCTTTCCACCAAGGCCTTCTCCCCCTGAGTCGCGACAGTTGAGTGTCTCCAGGGCTGGGGAGGTAGCCCAGCTTGTGAAGCCCTGGATCTGATCTGTAATATCAAAAAGAAAAAAAGGAATCAACAAAAGACATTGTTAAGTAAGATGAAGCCTGAGACTTGACCACTGGATTGAGGGGAGAGCACCAATGGGAAAGCGGGAGAACAAGACTAGAATGCATGCTCAGGCAAATCTTTTATGGAGTTTGGGAGGAGCAGAGTAATAGGGTGTAGCTGGATAGCAAAGCAAGGGCAGAAAAAGCTTTTTAGGAAAAAACTAGCCATTTGTGTGCTGGCAGGAATGGCCCAAAGAGAGGAACGGAGTCTGGTTGGTGCTGGTGAGCTGGAGTTTGCTGACACCAGAGCTGTGCCACAGTCTCAGGCTCCATACACACCCCCGTTACCCCACGCGCCCCCCACCCCTCCCGTTTCCTTCTGCTGCTCGGTGCATGAGACATATTCCAGGTCCAGTGTCCTGGCGAAGCCAGGGAGAGCTTTAAACAGTTTGAAAAGCCTGTGGTCTTGACCCGTGTCCTCCCTGGTCACCGAGTCTTAAACGTGGCACCTTGCTTCTGTCTGCAGTGCTACAACTGTGAGGAGGAGGCCATGTACCACTGTTGCTGGAACACGTCCTACTGCTCCATCAAGTGTCAGCAGGAGCACTGGCACGCAGAACACAAGCGCACCTGTCGCCGGAAAAGATGAAGCCGGCCCTCCCAGAGCATCGCCGACGGTCACTCTTCTCAGACACAGCGGTTTTTGTTTCCAAGAAGCCAAAATTGTTTAGAATTTGCTTCCCATTTTGCACCAGCCTTTAAACACTTTTCGTGAAGAAATTTTGCACAGTAGTTTAAATCTTTTGTTAATGCTCCTCCGGAGTTTTTCAGGGGGTTAAAGTAACATCAGTGGAGGGTATTATTTTAAATAAATTTTAATTGAGAATATGTTGCATTTTCAGCAAATTTTAAAACATTTTTAGGTTTTACAGAGATTTTAACCTTTAAACAACAGATCTTTAAAAAACAACAGGTGAATACAAGTGAGTTTAACCAAGAAACATTTAGAATAGATCTGAATGTAAGAACTACAAAACTGTTTCAGAAATAAAACATACTACCTTGATGTGACGTTTATTTCTTAACCTTGTTGAGCTGGTTTTGTTCAGCTTAATTTACTGTTCAAAGGCATTATCTGTTGGTTATGCCGGTGGGTATGTGATTAAATTTAGGGAACAGGGTTGACACAGCAGGGCTAGTCCTGCGTATTTTTTCTTAAATATTTCCCAATTGTGTTTTTCATTATTTCTTTTCGATATATAACTTTTATAACAAATTATTAGCTTTGATCTTGTAGTTTAAAATTGCAGGGACTGGGGTAATCTTTTACTGAGCTGGATCTTAGAGAAAATGAATATTTAAATTTTAAAGTTTGCACATTTCATCTTTGTCCTAACATGAGTGCTTGTAACAAAATAAATGACAAAAATAAAAAGCCAAAAACTACCTTTACCATACATGAAATTATAGATGAGGCATAAAATTTCCTTCACACTTCCCTTCCCTCCCCAGGTGCCGTCCTAGCTGCCTATTCTCTGGTGACACCTCGTGTAAGTTAATAAGGGAGAGAAAGCACTTAGTTTCACAGAAGCCTAAGTCATGTTTTAGTAGTGGGTCATTGCCTACTAATGAACTCATCACTGTATACAGAATGAAGAATAATGCATGTTAATTTTCTTGTATTAAAGATGCCGTGATTTGTAAAAAGTCTGTATTTTGAGGAATGTCTGGATTAAGAAGCATTACCAATAGGAATGGATCGATAGTTGAATAATGATTTTTTTAATACATAGATATATAAAATACAGCCAGGAAAACTTAAATTACTTTAAAAAGAAAACTCACAATTTGTTTTTTCTTTCCCCCTAAGTCTGATCTTAGACCAAGTCAAATTCCCATTTATCATTTAGTTATCTTTTGAGGTTAGAGAAATAATTTGTAAATATTTATTTAGACCTTTGCTATTTATTAAAGCAATTACTCACATGGAAGTGAAAGAATCTGGAGAAAAGCCTTTTAAAAAGTATCCTCCGGGTTGGTCAGGGTCACTCTAAAGACGGAGACGTGGGCAGGCCTTCTGTGAAACACCCACCCAGTCTCGATGCTGCGGGTGGGGGTGGCACGCTAACGGACAACTACTGCCGCGCGGTGCACGCTGCTTTGTACAACTCAGCAGCCCCACCTGGTGCGACGCACCCACGTTACGCAGTAACTTGGCTTCCCAGTTCCCTCCCCGTTGCTGCGTAATTGGTTGGTGTCGCCGCGGCGCCATGGTGCGGACAGAGATGGTATAACCAAGAACACTTACCCTTCTGCGGTTGATTTCAAGTTGAGACTTCGATCCACCCCTATGAGAGCAAGTTATTGTGGAAATATTTTTGGTGTAAGATCATTCCAGAGTATGTAATATTTAACTGATAGCTGCATGAACGTGAGATTCGTGTTACTTTGGCTTTTTTGTCTCTGTTGACACGGTTGCACATTTCCAAGTTACTACAGTGTGAAAACTGTGTTTAAAAAAAAAAACAAAATTAAAAAAAGATTGTGGCCTGGTTTTGTAAAAGTTTTAGGTAAAATTACAATTGATTGTTTTAGGAATCATTAAAATTTTTCTGCAAATCATAAAGCTATATCAAGGTGTTGAGCTTAGCCACTATGCACATTGTAATTATTCATCGTGGCTGTCCAGTTCCATGATGCATTCTGGCATTTCGTAAGCTGCTCTGACTAGCAATATATAGATGCATTTAATGTGTTAACATTGGTTAATAAATGTATTTAAAAAAAAATCGGCTTTAAAGTTGACTTAGTCCAGCCCCTACACCAAGCCCAGCTCACTGTCCCTGGTGTTGACCACACAGCGTAGGCCATTAACTCTGCGTGAAGGCGACATGTTAGGCACTTACCTGTTTTTGACCAGTTCACAGGGCAGGAGAGGCTGAGCACTGTGTGGCAGTGGCTGTGGTGACTGCATTCAGCCTGAAAAAAACTGCTACACTGCTCAGAGCGAGCAGGCTCCTGACCAAAGGCAGCTGCGCCCTCTTTCCGCTGTCCTCATTGACGAGCAGGTGCGGTCGGCAGGCGTGGACTTGCAGGCTTCGTCGCTGACATCCTGTCGCCGCATCACAATCGGCATCGCATGGTTCAGGTCTGAGTACTGAGTCCCACTCTGAGCGGGACTCAAGTTCCCAGCGGGAATGCTGGCATAGTCCTGTCACTTTGCCTTCTCCTATCATCTTTGTTTTCTAAAGTGAGAGAGGGACAGTGAGAGAATCAACTTTGGTTTCCATGTGGCTTTTGTTGCTCTGATACTTGTGTCCGTGGTACTGGGGTTCGAACCTGTGTCCCTGCACGTGCAAGGCAAGCGCCAAAACCACTGAACCACTGCTCCCGCCCCTAGATCCGTTTTTCTAAACAAGACTTCCTGGTTCTCATTTAAAAATTTCTAAGAGACACCAACTGTGATTTCTAGATCTTAGCAATAAAATTGTGTTCAAAACAGCTTTTCCAATTAAAACATTCTAACATGTGTAAGACCGTATCTGCATGAGAACTGCTAAAAACAGTGACCCCAAGATAAGCAAAAGAGGCCTCTAGGAAGATATGGAGTGGTGACGTGGCTCCTGTGCCTGGGAAAGACCAGATTGGCAAGTGAGACTAGTGGATCAGAGACCAAGAAGCCACTGGCTGCTTCCTAGTATCCAACACAGAAAGCAAAATTGGAAATAGAATTGTGTGTGGGAGCGGTCTCGTCTACGTAAATGAAACGTTCGCAAGCAGCACAATGCAATGGCCTTGGTCTGGCTACAGGACAGGTGGCTTTAGAAGGATTTAATAACTTGCCCAGACCACCTTGGTTGGCAGGTGGCAGAGCCAGGTCTCCAACTCAGGCTGGGTTTTGTATTTTTTTTTTTTAACCCTTATGTTCAGCTTAAATACATACAGTTAAGATGATTACTCAGGATCATTTGAAACTTGTCAATGTCACTGAGTTCAAGGCATCTAGAATCAATTCTGTTGTCTCTCCTCACCTTGTGTCTCTCCAGCTAGGCCGCAGGATTCCAGTGTCAATGCAGGACAGCGTGTGCTCTGGTCACCTGGCTAGACCATGGAGCTGCGAGCGGCTTCGCCTTTTTCCATGCCTTCAGTCTCTAATTCAGGAGTTCACACAATGACATCCAGATCACCTGGGGACTCATGAAAGCATGGCTTGATCCTCCTCCATCAATTGTGAACAAATTCCAAAGTGCTGCCATCCATAGAGAACCCTGCTCCATCAGGAGGATGAAAGCAAAGGACCTTTCCAGAAACGCCTGCACAAGACCAATGCATGAAACTGTAGATTCCCGAGGCCTGAAATTTTATCAACCCTTAGGTTAGATAGTCCTGATCCTGTGGAATTGGTGAAGCAAAAATGTGGGAAGGAAGAAGAGGAATACTGTCATCTAGAACAATCCTCTTCCAGGTGATTTTGATTCTTCTGATCTCACACCACACTTGACAGGAAAGGTCATAAAGATGTGCAAATTACAAATTATAAACCCCATAAAGCAAGGCTGGTACATAGAAAGGTATACTGTGAAGCATTTATGTAACTGATTTTCTAATAGCCATACTAAAAAAGTAGAAAGAAATGAAATAAATGTTAATCGTGACATTTAGAACATCATTTCAGTGTGTAATAGAAAGCTATTGACAGCTTACATTGTTTTAGACTAAGCCTTCAAAATTCAGCACATCTCCACTCAGGAACCACGCTCATTCGCCTGTGGCCAGTGGCTGCCCGTGTTGAACAGCAAAGAGCTTTGCCTCAGGCAAGTCCCTGCCTTGTGGGTGACTTACCTGTAGCAGGTTCCCACAGCAAGCATGTGCTAGGGTTGTTACAGGTCACCTCGGAGCGCAGGGGAAATAATCAGCTCCAGCCACAACGCAGTCTGCTGCGGAGTCCCAGATATGAGAGCTCAGACGTCACACAGTCAACCCATTCCGATCACATTCTAACGAGGCAGCCCTGGAAGGATCAGAGGTGTTCTCCTGGGCCCACGGGGCAGTTTGAAAACCCTTGTGTAGTCTGAAGCCTTAACCTGGTATTGGAAATACCCCACAGGAAGTTCTGTGCTGGGACAACCTGGATAACCCTGGAAGGCGGACAGCTTCACCTCACAGTCCAGGGAGACAGTTGAACGGAGAGAAGCAGACAGGTCTTATGTGACAGCCCAATGACAGCCTGTGGAAGGAGAAGCAGCCCCACCCAGTGGGCAAAGCTGAAATGCTTGCATGCATGGAAAGGGACTGCGAAGGGTAAAGGAAGAGAAGGCTGCACACAATCCTCCTGGCTGCCAGGCCCTGGGGGTGAGTGCCGCGCTTCCCCCTGGGGAGCACATCTCTCAGTGGAACTTTTATCCTGCTTGCAGAAGGAAGAGGAGAGTAGAGCTCCCTTCCTGCGCTTGCTGTTTCCCAAGCTCTAGTGCTCATGCAGAGGTAGCAAGTCACGGGGCAGCAGATTCTGCTCCCCTTCAAGGACACCATGCTACGTGACGTGACGTAAGCCAGGCACAGGCCACTTAGAAGGGGCATCGCTAACAGCTGTGGTCACCAGGAGCTGAGGAGAGGGGAACTGGGGCTCTGCCAGTCAGTGGGCCTGATAAGTTCTAGAGGCCAACTGTGTCCACTGTCCTTGTGATCAGCCACGCGTGCTGCTCACTTAAGAGGGTAGGTCTCCTGTCAAGTGTCCTCACCACAGTAAAACAAAAGTAAAAACAAGGACAGAGAAGATATAGGGAATGAACGCAAGAGCTCTAAAAGCCTTAAACTCACGATAGGTGCTGCTTCGCATCCGGAGGAGCGCTGCATGGTGGCCACTTCGCAGCAACTGCGTCCCCAAGCCCCCAGGGATGATTGGAACCACCCAGGGCACTGAGCCCTGCGTGTGTGTTCTCAACACACCCTGATGAGGAAGTTTAATTGATTAGGCACCTGTAAGGCACTGACAATAAGTGTAGTAAAATAGAACCGTCATGACAAGGGACCGCAGTGAAGTCACATGGACGTGGTCTCTCGAAACACGTTGCTGAGCTGTGGGACACGTGTCGGGAGGAGCATCTGGCCACAAGGACTGCACTCGACAGCAGGTGATCAGAACTGTGGCAGCAAGGCTGCCTGTCCAGGGGGACAATCCTCAGGAGGCAGGAAACGCTGCGGCCGCTGGGGAAGCTGTTCGCAGTTCTTCAGTTACAGGGTCATCATGCCAGCCCACTTGGGTACACACTTAAGAGAAATGAAAACATGTCACACAAAGACCTTATCCAAATGCTTGGTCCAGCATTGCTCCTAAGAGAGAAACATCCAGAAGTTCCCCAGTGAATGCCTGGACAAACAAAATGCGGTACATAATAAATACAATATCACCTAGACTCTGAAAGGAGGGGAGTTTGGGCATGAGGCAGCGTGGGGAACACTGAAAGCATTCTGCTAAGTGAAAGAAGCCGTCATAGAAGACCACGTCCATCACACGACGTTTCCAGAAGAAGTGAACCACCTGCAAACAAAGACGACGGTCAGCAGTTGCCTGGGGCTGGGCACCGGACAGGGTGCGGGCGGGATGGGGAGCGACTACCCTTGTGGAGTAACAGTGTCTGAGCTGGACTGTGGCAATGCTCGCTAACCTGCCAGGACACAAAAAACCCATTTCACTGTGTACCTTAAATGAGTCCGTTTTGTGTTGTATGAGTTACGTTTCAGTAATGACGAATAAGATACACTAGGCAACGGACCCCAAGTAAGCCTTCTTTTCTTTTCTTTTTTTAAACTGTAAAGGCCACTCCTTGAGGTGACCCTGTACAAACACTTCAAACATCCCAGCCAATTCCTTTGTCTTGGGCAGTGGGCACAGAGGTGCGCAGATCTGAGTGAAGGCCACAGACTCAGCAGCTTGTCAACAGCCTTAACACCTCTCCAATAGATTTTTTTTCTTTTTTTAGAAAAGAGAGGGACAGTGAAAGAGAGAAAGGGTGAGTCAACTTTATTCAGATTTTCATGTTCTGACATTTCGTTGTTTACATGGTGCTAGGGTTCGAACCTGCGTCCTTGCACATGCCAGGCAAGTGCTGTAACCACTGAGCCACGGCTCCAGCCCTCTCCAGTAAATTTTGACCCAGCGTTGGTACTTTTCCAATACCTGATTAGCATAGGTATTGACCAATAATATTCTTGGTGCTCTTCCAAGGTCTGATAAGCATAGATATTGATCAATGCCCCCACCCAGTAGCTATCTAAACCCTAGACTAAACAATGTGACAAGCCCTATGAGGTACCCTTTCACCTGGTAGGAACTCTGTCTCTTTTGAATAAGTCCTACTCTTCTAAGCTCACTCCTCCTTATCTATGGGTTTCATTCTTTGAATTCACAAGGAAAGAACCTAGAAGGCAGGTGATGGCAGGTGACTGGGGTCTGCCTCAACCCTGCAGTGGAGGTTGAAAATGTGCTTTCAAAGATAATTATAAACAAAAAGGATTATTTTTGACTGTGACATGATTTTCAGTTTATTTTACTCTCTTGCAAGAAAGCTATGCAGTAGTACCCTGCAAAAACAAAGTATTTTCAGGCTAAACCAGTTCTAGTCACGGCCCCGGGGTCACATATGGCAGGCACTGGATGGACGCTTAGTAAAATGAGCCAACTAAAAACAAAATATTTGGCAAGTTTTGAAATCTAGTTCATTTCATCCAATATCCTGTCTGCCAGACACATCCAATTGCTTTTTGTTTAAAATAATGAAGTGACACCCAATGTTGATAATTTAGGACTTCATCATGGTCTTTGAACGAAACATTCAGGCCTGAGACGGCGGGGGCGCTGAGCAGTGCTGAACGAGAAATCTCTCGGTGAATGCGGGACACCAACGGTGGGAGACACGCCTGTGAGGTGGGTGAACAGCAAAATTTCTCCCCAGATTCATCACCATCCACGAAGGAAGTTCAGTAACAGAGCCGGTGTTAGCCTGGAGGGGAGGAACCTGGGCGCGAACCGTGCTCCCAGACTGCGGCAGCTGCCCGGGGTCTGCTTTAACACACACAAATTAGAGACCCTAAATCTGATCATGCGAAGAAGTGGGGCGGCACTGCCATCTTGAAACCTCCCGGAGGGCAGTACAGGACACTGCTTCGTCAAAAGTGAGCTCAGTCAGGAGGAGCGGCTCCAGATCCTCAGTGTTTTGGCTGTCTGCCCAGGGGGCTGTGTGGGACTGGGGACCCTCCCTTCTGGTCTTGCGACTCACATTTGGAGGCTTCCTGCCCACCCCCTTACACGCCCAAACTGCGGGAGGAGTCTGTGTGACCAGGACTCTGCTCAATAGGACCTAATCAGCCAGGGTGGTCTCGGACTGCAGGTCCAACAGACACTGCCTGAAACTCAGACAAGGCAGTGGCTAGCGTCAGCCTCAGGAACCTGCAAACAAAAGGGGCCACCTGGACTCAGTGCCTTCCTCCACTTTCAGCCCCTGATCTATGTGTACAGATGTGATCCCATAGGGCCTGGGCTCTCCAAGTGGGACTGGGCTTCCATGCCCCCTAGTGGTTGCACTTGAGACCTCAGCAAACACTGGTCTAGCTGGGCTGGTGTCTCCCCTTGCTGGGATTGTGACTGTCCCACACATCATCTCTTCGGGCCACTGAGGACCTCAACACACTAAAGAGTGGGATGATAGTGATCCCAGGGAAGCTCAGGCCAGACCAGCCACTCTACACAACAGTAAGAGTCCCTTCCAGCTGCACCAGGACCCACAAGACTCCCAGCGGCACCTGGGTCCCCAGCTGAAGAGGGACAGGAGTTTGGGCAGGCAGACACTAAACTCCCAAGAGGGCAACTCAGGTAGCCCTGAAGTTCTGCTCTCACAGGAAGCAGGGAAGGTGATTGATTGTAATCCCTCTATAGGAGAAAAATATTGGGAGGCCTCCTGGGAACCTAAGTGTCAGCTGAGATCACCAAAACTCATTCCCTCCAACAAATGCAACTGGGAAGTGACTCTTCCTAGAAGTCAGCTCTGAACCCATTCCCGCAGGGTACATGTTGGCCTCAGTGGTAACATATTCAGAACCTTCCCCACTCCTTTCTTTTTTTTTTTTTTTTTTTTTGGTGCTGTCATTGTCATTGAAATTGGTGTTCCTGGATGTATTTTTGTTTGCTTGTCTGTGTGGTTGGCTTTCACGGTCACTGTGATTTCTTGTGTTTGACTCTTGTATCCTCATCGCTGGGGTGTGACCTGGGGAGGCCTGCATTATAGCAAACTAGTCCTCAGTCTCCTTGGGCTGAAGAGACCTCCACTTTCTATTACCCTTCTTTCCTTTACTCTGTCAATTCCTAAACTGTATTTTATTCTCTCTCATCCTCCTTCAAAGTCATTACCCCTCTCTCACCCCATTTCTATCTTTTCCTTGTTTCTAGCAGAATAGCCTACATCATCTCTACCACCTTGTAGCTCTATATCCGAATTCACAAGTTCCACACTACCTGCCTACCTCATTCCCTTTGCTCTCTAGACTTTTTTTCCCTCACCTACAGAGGTCCTGCTAAACTGAAGAGAATGTCTTACTTGAAAATGCGTGTTTGCTTGCTAACTAAGTATAGTGTGAGAGCTCTTATGGAAGAAAAATGCTAATGTGATTACTCCTACAGGTGCCAATCAACACTGTAACAGCCGCAGTGAACACTGCCTGGTGTACGCGTTGACTGCACTTATGGACTCCTAGCCCACTCCTGAGGCACTGGAAAACCTGAAGGTCCACAATACTTCACTGAGTGGGGTGCCAGCCATTGAACTGTGCTACCCAAATTGTACCCAGGCCCAACTAAGCAAAGAGATAAGAAACTCCAATACCATCAGCAAAGCCCCCAAGACAATTATTCAGTCAGTCCCCAAGTCACACTCCCTGTAACTGGAAATGAGGAAAAAAGGAAACAATCCTCCATCTACCCCATAGCTCTCCATCCAAGGATTCCACAGTCAGAGTCCTAGATGAAAACCTAAAAAATTTTATCAGCAATAAGATGAGTAATTCAATCAAAGAATTGAAAGAAGATTTAAGGAAAGAGATAAGAGCGCAATTCCAGGAGATGAGAGACCACATATATAAAGAGATAGACATTCTGAAGGGAGTTATAGCAGAGCTCTTAGAATTGAAAAATACTGTCAACCAAATAAAAAACCTATTGGAAGATATTAATACCAGAGTAACCTCAATCAATAGAAAATAGAAACTCAGCTCTCGACGAATGAACATCAGATAACGAAGACAGGCTGAGCAACAGCAAAGTTCAAGGAGGACAGTCAAGAAAAGAGACTGATTGTACACAATCAGAACTTCCAAGTAGTATTTAACAAGATGAGAAGAAATAGCATGACAGTAATTGGACCTGAAGAAAACACTGAACAACAAAGAAGGGGCATTCAGAACCTTCTAAGTGAAATTGCCAAGGAGAATTTCCCCATGTCATAATTGATCCAGAAAAATCAAATTCAAGACACCTATAGGACACCAAACAGACCTAACCAAATGAGAAACACACTGAGACACATCATCTTTAAAATGAATAACAGAAACAAAGGAGAAAATCCTAAAAGCAGCTAGAGAAAAACACCAAATCACATTCAAAGGCAGACCAATTTGGATTACTACGGATTTCTCAGATCAGACAATAAAGGCCAGGAGAGCAAGAAACATGAACACAAAGCCGGCACTACGGGAAATTCTCAAGGATATACTTCATTCAGAGGAACACACAAACAACTTCCAAAACTCTTAAAGGAAAGTCAACAACCACAAATCACATCAAAAGATATCCAAGATGGCGCAAACCACAGCAACAGTCACAACATCAGAGACCCAGATTCCCGTATCTGTTCTAACTCTGAACGTGCAGGGACTCAATGCCTCAATGAAAAGACACAGGTTGGCTTACTGGATCAAAAAACAAAATCCAACAATATGCTGCCTACAGGAGACACACCTCACAATAAAAAATAGACACAGACTAAAGGTGAAAGGTTGGCAAAATGTCTGCCAAGCTTATGGCTTGCAATCCTAATAGCTGATGAAGTTAATTTTGACCAAAAACTAGTCAGAAAGGACAAACGTCACTATATCACAGTAAAAGAAACAATTCACCGAGAAGATATAATAGTAGTTATCATTTATGTCCCCAATTATAACTCTCCCAAATATATGGAAAAAATACTCATGGACATTAAACCCCTCATTGATCTTAACACAATAATACTAGGGGACTTTAATATATCATTATCAACAACAGATCATCAAAGCAAAAAATCAACAAAGCTATCTCTAACCTAAACAACTCGACTAATTAACTGGACTTAACAGTCATTTACAGAATACTCCATCCCATATCAGCTGAGTTTACCTTCTTTTCAGCAGCTCATGGATCCTTCTCCAAAACAGACCACAACCTAGCCCACAAAGCTAACCTATACAAAAAAGCTGATGCAGTCCCAGGTATCCTGCTAAGATCATACCACAATGGTGGTCATTGTGGTATGATCTTAGCAATTAGCAGCAAGAAAAACAACAAATTACTCCAATACTTGGAAATTGAATAATACCCTCTTAAAGAATGGGTAAAAGAGGTAATGAGAATAGAAATCAAATTCTTGGAAATGAATGAGAATGATGAAACAATATACCACGGTGGCCTCAGCCCCTGCTCATGTCCTGTGGCCATCCATTTCTCAGTTTTGCAACTGGATTACCATGGGGGACTTTCTACTTCTTTGAACCCCACTATCGTTTCTAGTTGAGTGCTTTGAACATAGCATGAATTCCCTGCCTGCCATCAGACCGACTTCCTGTCTTGATTCTCTGAACATCAAGGAGCCACTGAAGTTGAGTTGAGGATTTGTAGACTAGAAACATCCTGAAGAACAGGCGGGAAAACAGGCCACCTCCAGAGCAGAACTAGGGCAGTGGAGGGGAAGGATATTTCTATAGAAATGTCCCAAGTCATTCTGTTGCAACATTAAACAAGTATTTAGCATGCTAACGCCTGAGCGTTCATGTGACCTTTGAAGAGATCCAGCGGGGAATTTCATCATTCACATGACAGAGGACCACAGGGCTTTTTACATTGCTTCTTCCTCTTCGAACACAGAAATGTACAGCAAATCTGTTTGCCTTTGCTGATGGGCAGATTTGAAGTTCAGAACAATTCTGTCCCGGGTGTTGATGAATCCCGACATATGGGAGATTCTACTATTGTTTTTGGGGAATTGCAGCACTGGCTCACTGTCCAGTCTAACACTGTCCCCGTGCTCCCACATCAAGACAAGGACTGCTCACCAAGAAAGGGGACCTGCTCACCGGCAGCATCCAACCAATCCTCCAGGTATGCCACTGGCTCATTGTCACCAAACGATCAAAGCAGGTCTTCAATGACTCTCAGATTTACTCTGAGAAACAAATAGGTCTCCCCTCTGCACATTGTCACTCCCTGGGCAGTCTCCCTCCCTCCTTTGCAGCCTGAGAGTGTTAGACCAGAACTCTTCAGACTGAGGGATCCCTGAAATACAAGGCTCATTAAAATGGACCGGGTCCTGCGACTGTTCCTTCAACAACCAGACAGCAGTTGGAAACGTGTCCACAGGACCCAGAGTGAAGAAAGAGTCTCTTTATAAGGAAACTTTGGGAGAGGCAGGACAGTTGTGCCACAGAAGGGCAGAGGCTCTAGATGCTGGGGAGATAACAGGAAGCAGGGAAAACCTTGGGGCATAAGGATGGTCTTTAGGGACCTGGACTTCCACCTTGGCCCTGGCCACTGAGGTTCTAACACATCCAGGAATATGGAGTCCTCTGTAGGTGATGGTTTGGCTCAAGACTATTGGCTGATGACCTTCTATATTTCTCCTCCCTGTATCCTCTAGGCCTTTTAATTAAATTTAGGACATCGTAAAAAAATTTATTAATAGCAGGGCAAAACGTGTCTAACTGGGTGTCGGCAGCCTGATGATCATATTTGGTTAAATCAGCTAAAGAACGCTGTGTGGGGAGGGGGAGATCAGCCCCTGCTCCTTCCCTATCTTCTAAAAATGGTGTGGCCAAACCAAGACCAGACTGCACCCCGAGGGTCCCTCGCCAGGTTATCCAAAACCACCAGCGGCTGGGCCCCAACATTTACCCGAATAAATGAATGAGACAGACCTAGAAAAGTCAAAGTTTTTTTTTTTTTTTTTTTTTTTTTTTAAGGGCTGCCATCAAAAAACTCCAGCTGCTATCTAGTTTTTTGGGTCCATGAACTAGGAATAACTTTACTGCTTTACAGTGGTTTCAAAAATCAACAGGAGGGACTGGAGCAGTGGCTCAGCGGTTATGGCGCTTGCCTGGTATGCGTGAGGATGCAGATTCGAACCCTAGCACCATGTACACAACAAAGTATTAGAGCAACAAAGGTCACATGACAAACCAAATAAAATTGGTTCTCTCACTGTCCCTGCCTTAAAGAAAAAATCAACAGGAGTCTACTACTTCATGATGGGAAACGATATGAAATTCAGTGTCTACATGGAGCACATGAAACGCAGCCGGGCCAGGGCCAGGTCCACTTCGATGAGGCTCCCATGTGTCGGCATCTGAGCCACTACATCAGAATCAAGCAGCTGAGGTAGTAACCACGTGGCTCCACAAAGCCTGAAATATTTTCTAGGTGGCTCTGTACAGAAAATGTTTGTCTTCCCTGTTTACAGGATTAACTCTGAGCTGGCTGCTGTCATCGAGCATGGGCAGAGGTCCCTGCTCCCTCCCCTGGTGTACCTGCCAGTTAAGGATGAAGGGTTTCGCCCGAATCCCAAGAAAACCCGCTACTTCCATCCAACACCACTGCACAGCCCCACTTCCATCTAGAGACATACGGCTGATGGCTGGTGAGGAGGATACAGATGCCACCGTCTCTGGGTGCCAAAGCCCCGGAAGCAAGCATGTGGTTTACAATGGCCCCGTGAAGCACCTGTGGCTTACCTGTCAGCCACTGGCAGCTAGGGTGCAAGGGCATTTATGTTGAACAATTTACTGCTGTCGGAGGTCACTTTGGCCTGGGTACTCACGGTCCTCAGTCTCGAATCTTCTGAAGCCACCTGCCCCTTGCAGGGAAACCTGCCATCCTGGGTGGAAAGCTTGTCTGACAACCATCAGAGTAGGTTCCATTAACACTCGCCAGGGGGTCTGAGCATCACGGAGACACCAGCCTGTACGCCTGACCCGAGGCTCACAGCCGCAGGCCAAGACTCACCAACGGCAATACATAAGACAGAGGAAGGCTATTATTAGAAACAGTTTCTAAAAAACTTAGCTCTAAGTCGAATCTGACCTATACCACCTAATTAAATGACACTAAAATGCTTTCATGGAGACACTTAATGATACTCATTAAAAAGTGACCTGCTGAGCCCTCGGGTGGTGTGGTCTTGCTTGGCTGGAGTCCGCAACTGCGAGGACCAGTGGGGTGAAGTTTGTACTCAGGAAAAAGCATTTGCTCAAGTGCCACAGATTTTTCTCAAACCCATGTGTAATTTCCAAAGTCCTTTGTCAAGAATTCTACAATTCAGTGCGGTTCTCCACCAAGCGAAGAAGAGTGAAGCTCGATGGCCCAAGGCTACCCTTGGCCCACAGAGTTTTTGCAGCTGAGCTGCCCCTCCCAGATGACCCCAGGCAGGGGGAACTCACCTTTGCTTTGTCCCATGAGTAGCTAAGTCAAACTGTCCTGTGGCCATCTGGCCGTCCTGACAAGCTTTTGCCAGAAAGAAAGGGGCAGCAGGTAAGCTGCAGAAACACATCTTTCCCCTCAAAAACTTTGAGAAAACCATACCTGAGCCATCTCGGGGGAAACGGCCGTATCTCAGTTTCTACACAAGAAAGAAATTGCCCTCTTCCTAGATTTCGGGGTTAGCCGCTGGCAAGGTCCTGAACTGTGGCTCTGTGGGTCTCCGTGACCTGGACATTCTGGCACGGGACCTGGAGTGTCCTTTGGGATACTGCAGAAGTCGCTTCCGCCTCTGGGATTCTGTCTGCAAATTCTTGGAGAAACAGGATTTGTGCGAATCCTGAACATCCCCTCAGCCTTTGGGCTCATGGGTTACAGGGGCTTCTCTCTACGCCAACTCTTATCCCGATGGCCCCCGCCACCGTCACCTTGAAGTCCACTGGGACTGGCTCTCTTCTGAACCCACTTTCCACTTACATCACTTTATCACTCCAAGGATCCTCCTAATGTGCTATTATCTTGTGCACAAATCATCTGTTTGCTAGCCACATCACTTATTCCTAGCCCCTTCCCCCTCCTTTCTTTCCTCTGTTCTTCATCCTTTTCTGACATTTCCAGCCATTTTTGGGATCACAGGGACACACCAGCCCCAACAATGGGCTGTCATCATGAATTTCCTTGGCAACCAGGCAGAAGTTTCACCAGTGTCTTTGGGATCATGAGAGTAAGGTCCATTCTCTCTACCTCACCCTGCATACCCGCCACGAGGGCATCCAGCCCACCTTTCCTCTGGCTCTGCCTGACCCTCACCAGGCCTGAGGAAGCCCCTGCAGAGACACAGTGCTCCAATCAGCAGTTGTGTATGGCACCTGGGCCTGTCCCCCAGCCCTCGCCCCAAGGGAAGCCCGATGGCCAGAGTCAGCACCACTGCAGGACCCAGCATGGCCAGGAACATGGTGGGGGCCACAGGCTCTCCTCTCACACTCAGACCCAGCCCTCTCCCCAATGTGCAGGCGACTCCCATCGCACCTAGTGACGGGAGGAGCAAGAATACAAGCGTGGGGTGCAGAGCTGAACCGCCACTAGATTCGGCAGGCTAACCAGCTGGGTCTGCTGACCATCAAAGACGATGGCATCATCGTAAATGACAGACAGGCCACATGGTGCCGGGTGGGTCCATGCCACTTGGTGAGGTCCCCATGTGCTGTGTTTTTTCCAATCAATTTAAGGATGATAAACAACAGGAGGCAACTGAGCACATCCGCCCACTAGACTCAAGCCAGACGAGGCCATGAGACCCTCGACCCCAGGGAATGAGGATGTTCCAAGTTCCCGGACTGGAAAGATAACTCAGGGATTCTAGGAGGAGCCACACACAACTCGCCTGTGACTTTCTGGAACGTTGAAGAAGATCAAATGCGTTGCACGTTAGTGGGTGACAGGAATCGTAAGCTCTACTCGGAAACGCTCGCCTTCGCCTTCTGCAGCGGCAGTCGCACTGCTTCTGATCAGGGACAGAGCGCCCAGCTGCAGCACACCAACCTAGGGACAGAACGCAGCCTCACACTAGAGGCTAAGAGCATGACATCACACAGAAAATGCCACCGTCACACATACACGCACTCAGACACCATGCACACATAGCCGAAAGTGGGCTTCCACAATGCCCTGAGCAACTCGGTCCACACCAGCTGCTTCGTACCTCCAAAGCACTGCCCACCAGTCAGCAGGGCATGTCCTGGAGGAGCTGGACGGGGGACAGGTGCAGTTCTAACATGTACACAGGTACCTGGACTGAGCCTGCTACAGGCATAAACTGATTTTCATGTGGATAAACATCTTACAACCATGTCACTACAGCTCAGCTCACCAGCCACTGCCATTTAAAGGCTAAAGCTGGGGCTGGAGCCATGGCTTGGCGGTTTCAGCGCTTGCCTGGCAGGCATGAGGACCCGGGTTCAAACCCCAGCACCACGAACACAACTAAGTGTTGGCGCAACTAAGGCCATGTGAAAAACCAAATAAAGTTGTTTCTCTCTCTCACTGTCCCTCTCTAAAATAAATTAAATAAATAAATAAATAAAGGCTAAAGATGTAGGAATTCTCAAATCCTGGTCAAGAGATACAGCTTTTGGTGGTCAGATGAAGGCAGTATGGGTTAGACTAGTCAATCAGCTGCCTCCTGACATGCCAAGGTCCCCTGCAACACAGCTGATAGAGTATTTGCACACAGTACTCAAGCTTACCATCTGGCCCAAAAAGTTACCAATAATCTGTACACTTGCAGCAAGATGTGAACAAATATATTCAGATATATTTAAAAGAATTAAAAAAACATTACACAAACATTTGTTGCCATAGGAATTATTTTTAGCGATAAACGCCCACATCAAAATTTAAACATTGTTCAAAGTATGATTATCTGTACTAAGTTACCCAACAAATCATGTAAACAGTCTGATACATTTCCCCGCCGGAGTCACCTTCTTCCTGGGATTGGAGCTGACTGTCCGAGACATTTTTTCCAGGGTACCAATTAAGAAACTGCTATTTTCAGAGCAACAAAAATAAAAGCTTTTATTTGTTCATTTGAATATAAAACAGGCGTTATCACAGATGTACAAAGCGTACTGGTGGTTGAACATACAAGAAGTTGCTGTCCTTTGCACATAAAAATTTTGTTTGAAACTGTGATTGGTTGAGTACATGAATTTAACCAGTCACCACACTCTGAAATAACGCTGCTAACATTCAACTGATGAAAGGGACCGTTTCCCTTGGGTAAAGTGTCAAGCAGGATTAAATATATATATAATAAACAAGCACCATGAGGAATCTGCTCCTGTTTGATTCGGTCTGTGTTGAAATGTTTACTGTGTACCCTCTTTTTGTGCAAGTTGATTACACGGTTTTGGCTGACTTCAAAAGCACAAGGTCACAAGACAAACATTTTTTTTTTTTACATTCTCATGATTTATCTACAGTACAATTTCTAATACAGAACGATCCTTCTTTATTGCTGAAACTGGTGGTACTTAAATGTCTCCTTTCCTTTCTCTTGCACAAACTTCGATTCCAGTCCACCAACTCCTTTGAACCTAGGCTCTAACATCGGAGATGACAGGATGCAGAGAAGACCAGCTAGTGACTGCTTCCCAACCGCCGCAGCGTTCGCCCTCCTCAGATGGACAGTTGACATGGTGAAAGTTAAAATGGCGTTTGAAGTGACACTCAATTTGCTTTGCTTCCTGACATCAGCTCACAAGGTTTCCTGCACACTGCAATTCCGTTCATAACCAGCCTCCCGTCTGCAACCTTAAGCCTACTTCCCTTCGTGTCTTCGTGTAAGCAAATGCCTGTCCATGTAAGTGGTGGGCGTTCCGCCTTCGGAAGCAGAAGACTGTAGGAATGTGTATCTGAAGCATGTGGAGAAATACAGCAATGAGAAGACAGCATTAAAAAAAAAAAAGCAAATGATCTGTGGAGGTGGAAGGATGCTCCATATATGCAGGCATTTTTTTAAAGTGCCACTGAAAATCATTTTTGAAACGATCAGCCTTGGATCTCAGAAGTCAAACAAAACTTCCTTTTAGTAAAGGGCTTACTGCTGGCTGCATGTAACAATGGCCAAGACAATGCCTACAGTATAATAAAAAAATCTAAATTTTGCCCAGCAACAATCTTAATCATGCATATCTAGTACCGAGAGCCACTGCAGCATCAGATGGGGGCAGTTATAAAATACATCCACCGCGGACTGCAGATACTTCCTTCTGGGTTGGATACAGACAGGCCACTTCGATTTAGAAATGCGCACGTGAGCTCTGCGAACTAACAGGTATGAGGCCGCGACAGCAGAGACAAACCAGAGATGTGCTCAGCCACAGGTGTGCAGCGAGGACTTCTCGCTTCAGCCAGAGCTCTGTTTAGGAGTCCCGGGGGGACTTGCTCAGTGCTGAGCTAGGAAACTCAAGGTTCATAGACTTGGCTGGGTCATCAGACAAGGGGACTCCACCTACGTGAGTCTCTCCCCTTAAAGCCGTCCTGGACATTCTCAACACAGCAGCCGTCTGGGGGTGGGGAGACCAACGCAACCCGGGACAAATGACCACAGAAGAGCATTTCTTTTCGTATCAAGGACCAAAAAAGGTGACACTAACTGAAAAGGTGAGAAAGATTGTGCAACGGATTCTCGCAGCTAAGAGAACAGTGCTGCTTGCCAGCTCGAGCCCCTGGGTGTCGG
This sequence comes from Aplodontia rufa, assembly GCA_004027875.1. Classification (NCBI taxonomy): domain Eukaryota; kingdom Metazoa; phylum Chordata; class Mammalia; order Rodentia; family Aplodontiidae; genus Aplodontia; species Aplodontia rufa. The sequence continues at coordinate 76,235 of PVKS010001392.1, read as the reverse complement.
TGCGCGCTGGCAAATTGCATTCACTGCTGTCCCCAGAACAGGGGACACAGGCAGTGCACGCTTAGGGCCAGACACCTTCACCATCTGAGATGGCCTGGTCCCGCCTGCTGGCCTCCGGCCCTGCAAGGAGCCGGGACAGGGCTTCTGGCAACCTGTGATCGCTCGCTCAGCAGCGCACGTGAGGACAGCGGAGAGCGTGCCATGCAAGCTCACGAGTTCTGCGCTTAAACTTTAAAATCTCCTTTGTCATTAGTGAATTTATATTTCATATATATATATTTGTTGTGATACTATCCACGCAAGATAATACAACACTTTTTTATATTAGCAAACATTACAAGACTTTAATATTCTTGAATGTTTTTTCTCTTTTAAACTTCTAAAGAGATCAAAATAAATTAAACATTTTGTACATAATTACATATTGAGGAAGTTAACTTATCTTTTTAGTTTAGTACAAAGATATTTGCCGAAATACACCTTATTTATAATTTTCTTCTCATTCTATGCTAACTTCAAAGGCCATAAGTTGGCCTTTGTTTCTTCAGCACATTTCTGACAAAGAAAGCTGCTAAAATCTAATTGGAAGGTGCTATGTGGAAGGTTTTCTCGTACCTCAGTGAAGGTTCCAGAAGGGTGAAATCTAGCAATGGCTTAACTGAGTAACAGATCCATGTCAGTACGACTCCACGACACAGGAAAACACAGAAAACAATTCTGTGCCACACTACATAAATTGTTTAAAAGAACCCATCTGGAGGGCAGGATATTTTTTTAATTGCTATTTCGGCTTAACAAAATACCACATTTACGAAGAGAGCACTTATTATGCAATAACTCAAAAAAAAAAAAAAAAAAAAAAAAAAAAAAAAAAAAAAAAAAAAAAAAAAAAAAAAAAAAAAAAAAAAAAAGAAGTTTTTGAAATGAGCTTTTCCAACAAACTGAAGGCAAATCCAAAGTCCTTCTGAGCAAAATTCAGCGATAAATTCACATTTCATCTCCATGCCAGGGTGATTGCTGTGACAAGTCCTCCTCCCCCTCCCATCCCGCCACGCCAGGCTCCATGCTGGCGAGCGTGGCCTCCGTGTCTGCATGTTTCAGTGGACACTGGGAAAAACATTCACACCCCAGGAACGTCCGTGGACGCCGAGGGGACGGGGCTACATGTTGTAGGCCACGTAGATGGGGTCCAGCTGATCGGCCAGAAACCCGTCTCGCAGGTGCATGCGCTGCTTCTCCCCACGCGAGTTGATGGGGATGACCCCGATATCCACCACGACCACCACGCCCACGATCAGGTAGTGCTCCTCCAGGACCACGTTGGTCACCAGCGGCACCAGGTCCAGGGCCTCTTGTTCTGAGCCATCCAACTCCACCACCACCACCAGCAAGTTCGTCCAGGTGAACACGGCACTGGAAGACAGAAAGGAAAATCAGTGTTACCCGGTGACTTTCGTCTACCACCAGGTTTTCTACGAACTCCATTTGGTTCCGCTCAGATCTGCCTGAGCACGCTGGATGGAGACATCTTCTCTGGCCGGTGTGTCCCTCCGAGTCCATCTTCTGTGGATCGCACAGCTTCCCTGGTGACAGGGCGTCCACACTTCCTACTGGCCTTCTTTCATGGTAGCTTCGGAGACTGTTCCGTGGTCATCATGCGCCTACTTCTATGGCTCAGGGGTCACCGTCTCAGCGGAGTCTGAGCTCCAGTCCTGCCTCCTCCCTGGTGTCTGGAGCACTCCTGTGCCTTCTGTTCCCAGCTCCCAGCCCGGGTACGGTGTGCATCTGGTGATGGGCTGTCCTGCTACCGTACGGCTCCTTGCAGCTGACACCATGAGCCCACTGGGCACACGCACCTCCTGTCCTTCGAGGGGTTCACGGGGGATGTGGTTGCTGTGTGTGGGCAGGAGGCCACCAGTGGAGGCTCAAAGGCCAGAGCACTGCACCTCCTGACAGCTGGTGTCACCATCAGGACAGGGACGTGCCTGAACTGGCCCCAGAGGACGGGGAGCACATGAGCAGAGCCATGGCCTGCGTCCACACCTGGCTGATCGCCTGCAGACTTGCCGAGGAGCGCGGGCTCGAGACGGTACCGCTGCAACAGCCACAGCACCCAGCAAGAACAGCTGCAGCTGGCAGCTAGCCGTCCTTCAGCAGCAAGCTACTTTCTCCTGCTGGCAGCCGCGTGAACCCAGAGCTTTTCCTTTTGTCAATTAATGTTTTCATCTGGCCTTTGTTTCTCTGACACTTAGTTGTGTATGTGGTGCTGGGGTTGAAACCTGGGCTCTCACACACGCCAGGCAAGTTCTTGAACTGCTGAGCCGCCGCTCCAGCCGAGCTATTCATTTTATACCATATTAACCTTGTGAAGCTGGCTTTAGCACTGGTTGTTTAAGGGTCTGACATTCACAGGTCTGGCACCCAAGTCCTGCTTGGCTGTGGTGGGCAGAGGTATCTAGGCAGAGGGCACGACATGAACAGGAGCAGGCTCTAGAAGGTTCCTGGAGAAGGCTCTAGAGATACGGGTATCTGCCCTCTCTTCCATGTCCACAGGTACCAGCCCGCCTGAGGCAGGACATATTTTGAGAAACTCACTATTGTTAAGCGTAAGAGTCAGTCCACTAAAAAAAGGGGCATATTTTGCTCAGCATGGCCAATAAACGTGTAGAAAAGCAAGGGGAACCAGAGTGTGCTCAGCTTAGCTGCTGTAGGCTTTGCACCCTGGCCGCTGCATCGCAGGGAGACCAATCATGTTCAACCCCAGATAAGGGACCAGCATTGAACTCCTGTCCCTTGGTCTTTGTGACATCACGTCTCTCAGGCCGTTTTGGTTTGTGTTACGGCAGTGGAAATTTATAGCATAGTCCTGAGGGACGGGGATGGGCCGAGTTTTCTTCTGATGGAGGAGGTCAAGTGTGCAGACTGCTCTTGTCCTCAGTTCTGCCAGGAAGCCATGGGCTGGCAAGCCTTCTTGCCAGGGGAGCTTTCCTGGGTGCTGCTGTTTTTTTTTTTTTGTTTTTGTTTTTGTTTTTGTTTTTTTTTTTTAAAGAGAGAGGGACAGTGAGAGAGACAGAGAAAGAGAGAAACAACTTTATTTAGTTTTTCACGTGGCCTTCGTTGCTCCAACACTCAGCTGTGTACGTGGTGCTGGGGTTTGAACCCAGGTCCTTGTGCTTGCCAGGCAAGCGCCGAAACCGCTGAGCCACCGCTCCAGCCCCGGTGCTGCTGTTTTAATACCAGGCATTTGCTGATGAGAAATGAGCAGGCCTTTGGCCGAACCTGGCAACGTGGAAATGGTCCCACTCCATGATAGGGGGCTCCTCAGGGAGGCAACCAATGGGTGTGCTGGGAGGAGAAGCCCCCGGAGGCTGGGAAGGACAGGGCCGCTGGTGCCTGACAACTTTCCAGCACTTTCAGAGATCATCAAAACGAATCATTGCTTCCTTTTTCTTTTGTCTTGACCTTCTGTGTGCACACATGAGTGGGAGTCTGTGCCTGACCAGGCGAGTGACACTCAGATCAGTGACCACACAACAGGGATGCTCAGAATAAAAACTGAAGTCCTGGGCAGGAGCTGAGGAAGCACCAGGATGGCCCCTGAGGACACTTTTAAGCTGGAAACAATACAGGAAACGCTCAAGGGAGATGACCAAAGCCAGTTCAGACTCTTTTCTTAGAATGATAGAAAAGGAAGTCTCTAACTGCTATCTACAGGTCCTTCGGTAGGAAACGGAGCACGGCCTGGGCTGTGATCTTTGTAGGGGTTCGGGTGTTTTCTTGGTTGGCACTGTGTGTTCTGCAGCTCTGAAAGCCTGAGGCACAGGGACTTGGCCAACGTGAACCCCAGGTCAGTTCCTGCCAGCTCAGTAACAGCTGCCAGCTTGCTACCGCCAGCCAAGCCGCCCGCGGGAGGAACGGAAAACCGGACAACCGTAAGAGCGACAGGGAGACCGGCACACCCAGCATGCTGCCCCACGGTGCTCCGCTCATCCGCGCTTTGCCGGTGAGGGACACAGTGCCCTCGCTGGGCGGGTGTCTTGTCTGTTACTGAGTCACTTTCTGTTCCCCATCACGCCCCAGGGCACAGAGCGAGCTGAGGTGGACACTGCTGGCTCCACAGGGGGGCTGCAGGCCACTCCTACACACTGGGACAGAGGCCAGCCTGTGGCTGGGAGCCTCCTGCGGTTTCCAAAGCACCAGAAGCACTCAGCCTTTACCTGGATGAAGCGTGCGGGGGAGGAGAGGAGGTGCAGCCTCTGGGGAGGGCGAGAAGCTGCGTCCTGGCTGGGCCCCACCTACGAGGGAGCGAGGTGCCCACCTTCATCGCGGCTCAATTTGAGCCGTTTTCCTTTGCAAATGGCTCTGGCACAGCATGGCCCTCCCTGGTGGCCTCTCAAGCTTTCCGTGCAGCACCCACTTTTTCTCCTCCCGAGCTGACAGCATGAAAGTGCTCCCGTGCCCGTGTAGGTGTGCGCAGTCGACGCTGCTCCTGAACCGCTCTCTCGTTAATGTAGAAAACAAGCAACAACTTGTCTTCCTGGAAACCACCACCAAGAGGTTTTCACCGCAACAGATACCCAACCTCTGCAAGTAGCACTGGCCATGGACCTCGGCTCCAGCGACCCCACTCCATCCCAGGCTCCCCATTGTGACCTCGGCTCCAGCGACCCCACTCCATCCGAGGCTCCCCATCGTGACCTCGGCTCCGGCGACCCCACTCCATCCCACGCTCCCCATCATGACCTCGGCTCCAGTGACCCTGCTCCATCCCAGGCTCCCCATCGTGACCTCGGCTTGGGTGGCCCCACTCCATCCCTGAGGCTCCCCATCTGCCCACCACATTCCCGGCTTCACCCAGCGCTTACCATCCAACCTCCACTTACCACTCCGTGACACTCTTGTGGGCTCTGATGACGGAGGTCTCGATGTCTATGGGGTGGTACCTCATCCCCCGCAACTCCATGGCTTCATCCAGTGCCCCCACCACGTACAGCGCATCATGGCGCTCTGTGGACAAGGAAGTGGGTGAGCCTCGCCGCAGTGCCCATCATCAAGCCACCCGCTTCCCTCTTTTGAAAGCCTAAAACTTTCCCCCAAGTAACACAGAGATGCAGAAAAAGAGGGACACTAACCTAGGGATGACCCGTTCCCTACCAGAAACCTGGGAAGTCCGTGTCCCCAAAGGCTCTGCACAGCAGGCACGTCCCTGACTGGCACCCCACCCTGTCCTCTAGGAATGTCGGGGAGTCAGGCTTCTCCTAGGTCGGTTGCTGCACCTGGAATGACCAGGGTCGGTCAGCACTAGCTGGAGCCTAACAGCTGAGCCTGGGGCAGCATACACTTGCCGAGTCCCCAAGGGCTTTGCCTGCCCAAGGACACGTGGGACACAGTGAGGCCACACTCTACCACATGCAGTTTCACCACATTAATCCCATGTGAAGGTGGGAGGAGAAAGCCTAGCCTTCGGTGACCTTCACAAATGCAGGTCCCCTTAGATCAGGAGCCCATGAACTGTCCTTGATCCTCACACAAACCCAAGGGGGAAAATGACACGGTCGGTCCCATCCTCAAGAAAAGGGACCTGTCATTCCACACTGGGTGATAAGCGCCAGGACATGAGGGAAGAAATGACCGATGGAACAACACAGAACGACTCAGAAGCCTCCAGTTGAGGCCACGGTGGAGGCAGCCTGCCCTGGGCCTCTGCTCACAGTGTGACTCCATCTCCCTCCCACAAGACTGTCTGGGGACCAAGAAGGGGAAAACAGCAACAGTGTGCTGCTATCCCTGTGCTCAGGACCTGTTGAACAGGACTCTCCCGGCCTTCCGGGGCGGAGGGCGGTACAGGTTGCTGCCACCTCACTCTCCGCCAGATCCCCAGCCAAGCTTCTCGGCATTTGCCCACAACACAGATTTCTCCAGAAATCTGTGTTGTCCCTGAGCTTTCTCCCCTGAGCCCAGCCCCACAGGTGCATTAGGGGAGCCGCAAGGCCACACTGACGCCTGGAAACCCTCCTGCCTGGGGTGCTGGTGAGGGTGCACCTCACCAACATCCCAGCTACTGGCCTTGTGGAGCACCCAACCCCTGCCTCTACCATAGCAGAAGTAAGGACGTGAGAAAGTTCTCTGGAATCAGCAACGAATGGAAGATACTTTTCTATCACCATCTCTGCTGGGTGGAGCCAGGCCATGTGCACGCTGGGCACTCACATCTTGGCTTAGGAACCCCCAGCCCCTGGCCCTGTGCTCTAAGTGCTGGAAGCCTCAGGGCAGTGCCCTCCTGCTGCAAGGGCAACCCAGGCAGGGGCAGCCTGCTGGGTCCCAGTAAGCCTCAGATGAGCCCCAGGGGAGTGGGCGGCCCTTGGAGGAGACTGGGACCCTGAGGCACTGAGAGTGGGAAACACTGCCAAGTTAACATCTGGCTCCTCTCTGGCCTTAAATCTGCTCTTGCTCTTGGGGGACAAGGCCGGAGGGATCCCAGCTTCAGCCTGTTGGCTGCATTCCACCCCTCTCCAGCTTGGCTCTTTCCAGGCTGGCTGCAGCAGGTACACACATGCCCCCGGGGTCCTGCTGTCCCAGACCTCAGGCCTGTGCTCGGTGCAGGGAGCAGGCCTCTGTCCGGCGCCAGGCCCAGACTCACCTCCGTTGGCATCCGTGAGCTCCGTCCTCCGCAGGAACCCCAGGTAGCCTGTCCGTGCCCAGATCGTCTGAGTGTCTCCAAAGCTCAGCCGAGAGTTGAAGTGATCTGACTGGAGGGACTCATCCCCATAGATGGTGAAGTAGCCACTAGCATTGTGGGCGCTATGAACCCAAATCTGGAAGCAAGTGACACAGACAGCACCTTGTATAATTCAGTGAGTTAGATTCAGAGATGCCAGTTTCCTCAGGCTGAAAAAATAAGATGCGCATCTCACCAGGTTTCTGGGGAGACCCAGAGCCCAGAGGGCCCTGCAATGAGGGCCCACTCCAGGTGTAGGAGACTCAGAGCCCACAGAGAACCCTGCAGCAGGTATAGGAGACCCAGAGGCCCCAGTCCAGGTGTAGGACCAAGTAAGCAACCAAGCCATCCATCAGGAATCTTATTAGATCAACTGATGATCTTGAGAACAGCATTTCAAAATGAAGATGCTGAATTAACAAAATCATACTCGTTTCCTGGACTTCTCTAAACATAATGATCAGTGACAAAGAACGATCAGGAAAGATGAGAAAAAGCCTTGCTGAGTTTCCCTGCCTTCCCCTGGGTGGCACTGTTAGAAACAACCCCATACCACACCCACAGGGGAAAGGCAGGGAACCTGAGGGGCAGGAAACAAGGCGGCTGTGGCTGGCCCTGGTGCCCATGGCCACTCTACCCGTCTGCGTGGCAGTGCAGAGGGTCAGACGCAGGCGTGCATCTGCTTCAAGTGATGATGGCTCTGACTGTGCATGGAGGAGGCCAGAGGAAGCACCCAGGCCAGGAAACTTGCTGGTGCCAAGGAGAGTAGACACACCCCACAGACAGGTCATCTCTTGGGGGATACCTCTGTGGTGGGGCTCCGGGACTCACCTCTCCAAGGTGCGAGTCCCCCAGTGGTCCTTTTGTTTCCGGGTTGGCAATTATGATCCGGACACCAGGAAGGATCTGTGGGAGAGGAGACAACTTTTGACAACAGCTACAGGTGGTGGGACACACACACCAGCGGCGAGCCATCTTCCCATCCGTCGCCCACTGCCTGTAAGGCTCTCAGGAAGCAGAAGGGCAGGGCAGGAATGAAGAGCACGGGCCAGTGTAACTGCACCTGGACACACCCCTGGAGACACCTCAGACGCTCCCACCTCAGACACCCCAGCAGCACCCAGATAAACCAAGTCTGAAAACCACTCACAGGATTCTGAACCAAAACGCCATCAATGATGGGATATTTGCCACCCCCCAGCCCCTGCAAGGCAGACCCTTTTCTTTCTTTCTGTGGATTTATTTATATTGACTCTAACCTCGGGGCACGTAGGTGTGCATGAGAGGTGAAAACTGCAGTCACCCCTGAGCTTGGGGGTCACAGTGAGGTTTGGGGATGAATGGGGACTAGAGGTGACCCCAGATGACTCCGGCCATACGATGCAGGAGCAGCCTGCTCTCGCAGCAGCAAGGAGTAACACTGGTTCCCGCTGGGACAGCTTGTTGGTGGCTTGTCACCAGGCCTGCAGGGACGCTGGCTGCCCTTCTCCACTTCCACACAGGCCACTGGGAGCACCCCACGGCACCATCTTTTACCATAGCAATGTCGATGTTAAGCCCCCGCTTCTCAGTGGACATTTAGCTAAGCCACGTTCCAAATGCCACGCACGGCACGACTGAAGAATCGGAGGTGACTCTTGCCATCTCAAGCACAGCCCGCCTGTGCCAGTCACCTTTCCATTGTGCAGCTGACATAGGGCGAGCCACCTGTGGGGACAGCTGTGGAGCAGCCAGGCTGCGCCAGAAGATAGTGCCTGTGGCTGGATCTGCCAGACTGCGGGTGCCGCACTGAGCCCCCACCATGAGGACCGACCATACGGGGAGTTCCACCTTGCAGATTCTCAGAGGTCCAGAGCAACATGAGACACTTAGAATTGTGTTAACAGGGAAGGATCTGACAACTGGGCCCAAAAAGAAAGGCCTTCCTTAGGTTGCAATGAGTACTTCACCCTTAGTTCTACGCAAAACAACTACTGTGGCAGAAAGTAAGAGTTGTTCCCGACAACCATTCTCCATCTCCTTCCTCAGTAGAAGATGCCCTCATTTTACCCTGACTGAATTCAGATTGAACACAACGGTTTACAACCCTCCTTTCAGCCAGCTTTGACCTTGTGACTGAATTCTTGCCAATGGCAGAACTAAAGCGTAACATCATAGCTTGGGCACTTTCCTTAGAGTTCGCACACTTTGTCTCCTTATTGTGTTTCTCCTACTGCTGTCTGGAACACAGAAGCAATGACTGGAGCTGGAACAGCCATTTTAGATGCTGAGGTATCCTTGGAATCAGAGGTCATGCACAGACAGAGGGCACCAAGCATCCCGTTTGCTTCATGAAGCAATGGATGCCTATTCCCCAACTTTTATAGTGGTGGGAGGCTTATTTAATACACTGTTATTTTGAATTTCTATATTCACAGTCATAAGCAGTCCTGACACATCATTTTCCAAAAAGCTTTCTTGAAAATAAAATATTCTAGAAAGCACATTTCTCACAGTCACACCCATAGAGAGGCGTGGTTTTCCTCCCTCAATACTTACTTTTCCTGATTCCATCAGGGGCAAGCTATGAGGAGATCCCCTTTCTACTAGCCGGACTCTGCAAACAGAAAGAGACAACGTCACTGAATGTGTTTTCTGGACCACGGGACCTTCAGCATGTGGGCACGGGCCTGGCAGGTTGTAAAGGAACACTAATTCTGAGCATCATCTAACAGCAAAGGTCAAAGTCCTCAAAAGCACACAGCTGAGAGCTGTGCAGGCAGGAAGCGAGGTGAGGCCTGAGGAGGTGAGCTGCAGCTGCCAGGCCTGCAGCGTAACTTGAGAGGGACTCTGCAGGACCAAGGGTGCGACGGTAACTCTAAGTCCCGAGGACCTCGTGCACTGGCCGAGGCACCTTCTCACCTGGGGGCGAGGGGAGGCGGACAGCAAAGTTTCTCTTTTTAATTTAAAAAGTATTAATGGCGATTTAGTCCTAGGGACTGCTGGGGACAGTGCTCACCACATGAGCTGGCTCAGCCCCTCCCAGGCCCGGTCATCTCGTGCCACGATGCTGGGGGCTCATCTGAAAGGCGGTGCCGCATTTGCACAAAGCGCAGAGGAGGAGGGCGCCAAGCGACCACAGAAGCCAGGCCCGCAAGAACCTCAGGCCCCACCCAGCCTGGCCACCATGAGAGCAGCGGAGGTGGCAGCCGGTGGGTGGGTGCTATGCCCCCACAGGGAGCTCAGTCACTGGCAGAGATGGTCCTGAGTGTGGTGCCACTCAGCCAAGAGTGCGGGAAAGGCCTGGTGCAGCCACAGCACATGGGGCATGTGCTGGTCTCCGCAGGCTATTCCTGCTGGCCAAGGGCCACCATCTCCCTCTGGCCTTTCGTCAACTGAGACACTCACTTCAGGCAACAGGAGGCCCTGCCTCCCCTCAGCCTGGTGCGACTTGCTGAGGGCAAGCTGCCCGTGACGGGGAAATCCTCAGCAGTGGGGCAGGAATGGGGAGACCGACTTTCTTCAGCAGGAGTAGAGTGTTGAAATCTCAGGGCGGGTGCCTGGCCCACCTCAAGCAGCCACGTGGCAAAGTGGAGGGCTACGGTCAAGATTCTGGATCCAATGACAGCGTAAGGAAATCCTACCGCAGTTGAGGGCCACCGAAGGTCTTACGCACCATGTGCACTACTCTAGAAGACACATGAGCTTGCTGGTGGCAACCTTCAAAAACAAATGACCAGCAACACTGAGGCAGAACTATAGGAGCTTCAGGTGGTTGGCACCAAGTCAGCATGGAGCTGAGGGCAGGGGGCTGCTACAGAGACTGGCCACCAGCATGTCACCAAGAAGCTACGGAAACGCGAGCCTGCTCCTCCAGTTGGCCACGTGGAGGCTTTCATCAGAAGCCAGCACTTCCCGGAAGGTGTGACATCAGCAGGTCACTCAACCCTGCTGGCTGGTAGGTCTGCGCTGCTGTCTGCTTTGTGGAATCAGGCACTGACTGACCCTGGGTCCACGGCTGGCCAACAGTGGGTTCTGGTGGGTTCCAGACCCGGAAATTTGCTGCAGGTGGAGAAAGCGATCGAGAACTGGGGCCACACCAGCTGGGAAGACCGTGAGGGGGGCAGGGGGAACAGAAGAAGGGGAGTACAGCAGTGAGGCAGGGGAGGAGGCCAGCTGTCCAGCATGGGGAAGGCCAGGCATACTACAGAGGTCGGATGACCAGGTCAGAGAGCAGAACTCTTAACTTAGAATGAGGGCGTCTTTGTTCCTGCCACCCCCTCTGTAGCACCTCTATTCCCAGGTCAGAAGCACCTGGCAGCTCCGACAGCTATGTCATTCCTGGGATGGCTTCCGGCAGGGTTTACAGTGTCACTTATGAAGTCGGCTGCTTTAGATAAGACCATGAGTGTCATGGCTCTCTGGACTCTTAAAGCCAGCGTCCAGGACCGCAAACTTCACCCCCTGGGCCTCTGCCCAGCCACAGTGGGGCAGGGAAGGAGGGCCTCTGTCTTACCATCATCCTTCATGGACCTACCTGTAAATCCCGCTCTGGGGAAGTGTTCTTCCCCACCCAGGCTGCTAAATGCACTTGAGTCTAGCACTAGATGAGGGACATTCACCATCAATCATAGGACCTTGTGTCTCTCCTGGAACCACCAACAAGCTGGCCCCAGGACAGCACCAGTGTCCTCTGCTGCAAGTGACACCCGGAGGCCGAAGCCAGCAGTCCTCAGCACAATCCTGTGAGTGACAGGACGCCCGGAGCCATTCTGCAGCCTTTGCTATCTTCATGCTGCCGCCAGTCACACAGCTGCCCCAGGCCTGGGGGTGGGGAGGCCGCTCTGACACGGGTGTTTTCTGTCTTTTACCTGAGCAGAGCTACAGTGGAATGACCCCTCCAGGCCTGCCCAATCCTATGAAGCCATGGAAGTGACTCTTCCTCTGAGATTTTCACCAACAGGGCGAGGAGGCCCATTGGGCCTGTGCAGGATGGATGCACACAGGTGCCCTCTCCCTGAGACCCTGCCCCTCAAGGTCCCCCACCTGACTGGCTGAGTGTCCATCAGAACTCTGGATCTGGAGACTCCTTACTAATAACCAAGTCACACAATCTGACCAGTAGAGGACAGTTACACAGGACACAGCCACTTCTGCCAGAGATGCAGTAACTTCGGAATCACCAAAGGTGGTGGTGCCATGGAATGGGGTGTGGCATGAACATGGCATGGAGGCACCCTGATGCCGACAGACAGGACAGGCAGAGGAGAGCCTGTCTCCACCACCCATGACGCTGTGGGGCTGCCTGTCCCTGACGGTCCCTGGTGACCCTAGGATGAACCCCTCTATACCTTGCACTTCAGCAAACAGGAGACTGGGCCGGAAGCAGGCATGGTCAACACCGTCTCCAGTGCCAAACGTACACACAGTGGACAGGGGCAACTGGATTCGGAGCCACCCTTTCATGCAAAATGGAGCCACTGTCCACTGGGCAGCCCAGCTCGCCACTGCAGGTGGTTACTTCCGTGTGTGCTGCTGAAAGCCAACCAAAGCTAATTAAAATTTTAAATCCCATCTTCTTCCAAAAATAATTTGGAGCAGCTAAAATTCTCAATACAATAAGACTATTTGAACAACTTTCTAAAATTTCTCCCCAATGGAAGGGAAGTCAGACATTCAAAAACCTTTGGTTAATTAATACAAGTACTGTGATTGAATTTTTGTTCTCAGCTTCTTGGCAAACACAGGAGGAGAATTAGGCAAGTTTTACTGTCAAGGTTTGGATTTTAACATCACGCTGTGTTCTTTGCACATATGGATCATTAAAATCATAAAGGAAAAAATTCAGCACTCAGATTCAGCAGAGGTCGCTTTCACACCTCCCAAACTAACAAAACAACAAAATACATCAAAAGTCCCCTTTTACTCCAGGAAGGTTCCCGAAGCCATCAGTCCTAGGAAAAGCTACACATTCCAGCATGGACAGCCCCCAGCGGCCACCAGACCACAAGGGAAGTCCAGGCGCCAACAACCTGGACATGAAGAGGGCAACGGAACAGCCCCCGCACCGCACAGCTTCCGCGTAAAATTAGACATGCTTCCTTCACCAGCCTTCTACATCTCCTCCTCCCCTAAATCCAGACTCTGCTGCCAGGCTTCCCCTTTTCAATAAAATAATCAAAACTCTACTTGCAGGGCAGTTTCACATGGAAGAAAAACAGGAGAGAGGAGAGTTCCCATCTTCCTGGCACACACTGGACTTCAGACACAGCTAATGAGCCCATGCCGAGAGGTCACTGTTAACTCCTCTTTCATTTCCATGTCCTTGGTCTTCCCCAGTCTCTGCACCTCCAGGACCCTGGACAGAATCTGACAGCCAGTCGTCCCGTCTCCTTGGCTGCGCTGGCCCCTCAGAGCTGCAGACCTCGCAGTCTGGAGCGACAGGGATGCCCTTCGTTTTGGATTCGTCAGATGTTTTGCTCGTGACTAGATGTGCACTGCGAGGCTTTTCTGGACAAAGGTCAGAGGTGGGTGCCCTTTTCAGGACATCATGTGCAAGATCCTCCTACTGAAGCCAATGTTGACCTTGGCCCATTCCACACTGTGCTCTCCGGGGGCCATCACGCTGCACAGGGATCTCACCTTTGAGATGACAGGCAGTGGGCCTTGTGGAAGGCAGATCTTCTGCCTCTAGGACCAAGTCAGTGGGTGACCAAGCTCATGTCGCAGCTGCAGGAGCCATGTGGGCTGGCCTTCTGACCCAGGAGGACCAAGAACTACAGGGCAGCAGGTTTTACCCAGGTAGCATAACTGCAAGGCAGCCAATCGTCCACAGAGAAGTCTGCGCAGCGCAGAGCAGAGGCAGCAGGGCGCAGCATGGAGAGCCTGGGAGGGTCTTCCGGAGTTTGCTGCTGGGCCCCTCCTGGCTCTGGTGCACCCTCAGGCTCGGTCCCTCTCCCCTCCATCACTTTCCTCCCAACTTTCCTTTCTGAATGGGAATAAGAATACCTGAAAACTAATTCTGGATTTGATACATTTATAAGCAGCATGTTCCTAGAACTGCGCTTACAGAAGATTCCAATTGGGCGAAGAATGGAAACAGTAAGAGGGCCACTTGTCTTCTCTCTTCCAGCTTCACCTGTCCCCGTCTTTTTCTCCATTTGCTTCACCATTTTTGCTACTTCTTTCTCTCCCCATCTTACACACACACTTCTTTTCCCCCTATTCGAGGACAAATTGAAAACATCACGGTCCCTTTGCTTTTTATCAGTGTATTTCTTGATGGGGATGTTCTCTGACATAGTCAGCGGGCAGTTGTCGGCTACAGGGACTTTAACATTGACTTGGTGTTTAGTCCACAGTCTATGCCAGTGCTGCCCGGGGAGCCCAGGGCTGGGCCTGCGTGAGGTTCTGTACTCAGCTCTCCTTGCTTACGCTTGCACTAATCAAACTTTTTTTGTCCTTATCACAGTGACCGTTTTGAGGAATACTGTCCCTGCATTAGAAAAATAAAATTCAAAATCATTTAACTCAAAACAGATCAAAGACCTAAAAATAATAGTTAAAAATTATCAAAAGAAAGCATTGAGGGGAAGTTTCAGGACACTCGCTTTGGCAGTTATTATTTGGATATGACACCAAAAGCCGAGGTGACACAGGAAAAGAAGGATGATCTGCACATCAAAATTTAAAAATTCAGTGCAGGGGGCTGGAGCCGTGGCTCAGCAGTAGAGCACTGGCCTGGCACGCACAGGGACCCGGGTTCAAACCCAGCCCATATACACAGCTAAGTGTCAGAGAAACAAAGGCCAGGTGGAAAATAAATAATACTGATTCTTTCTAAGATGTATCCAGATGTATCCTAAGATTATATATGTAATGTGTATGTGTGTATAAATATACAACCTCTATGCATCAAAGGACACAACCGGATCGACTGTGTTTAAGAGGAAGCCGTGACACGGGAGGAACTATTTGCAAATTGTTTATATAATTAACAGCTGGAAGATGCAAGTCCTACAGCAGTTAAACAGTGAGCAAAGGACTTCAAGAAACCTTTCTCCAAAGAAAGCGAATGAACGGCCAATAGCACAAGATGCTCAAAATCAGTGACCACCAGGTCAGTGCAAATCAAAACCACAGTGAGGCCCACCACACGCCCACGAGGATGGCCACTCTCACAAAGCCAGGAAGGAACAAACACGATGAGCACATGGGGCACTGGACCCCTTGTGCACACCAGGAACACAACATGCCACACTGGCTGTGGAAAACACTAGAGAGAGTCCTCAAAGACGAAAGAGGCAGCATCCACATGGTCCCACAATCCCCCTGCTGGGTGCACACCTGGGAGAACTGACTGCCCTACTGAACTCACAACATCCAGAGCTGGAAGCAGCCCCAGGGTCCATGGATAAATGAATATGAATATGCAAAGCGTGGCACAGTCCCCACAGCAGGACACCATCCGGTCCCCAGATGGAAAGAAATTCTGCTATTGCTACTGCTATAGCATGGATGAAACCCTGAACAGCACAAGCCCTACCCGAGCCCACTTACATAAGGAAGGGCAGTCCAACTCCCAGGGACAGGAAGGAGAGTACTGGGGTCAGACAAGGGCTGGAGGAAGAGGATCGGGGAACAGAGTTTTGTTCTGGGAGATGAAGAGTTCTGGTGGTGGACAGTGACAATGGTTGGTAAAGTGTGCACATACTTAATGCCACTGAGCTGCACGCTTAAACATAGTTGAGAAGGAAATTTTATTTTATGTGCATTTTACAATTAAAACATTAAACTTTTTGAAAATCATTTAAAAATCCTGTTGGCAAAAAAACCACAAATGTCCAATATATGAAAAAAAATGTTCAAAAGTTAGCTATTAGGGAAATGCCAAATTACACTGAGATGAAATCTTATTCCAGTCAGAATGGCAGCAGGAACACAATAGTGGAAAGGATGTGGAGAAAAAGGACCACTTTTACACTGTTGGTAGGATTGCAAATTAGTACAACCACTATAGAAATCAGTATGGAGGTTCCTCAAAAAACTAGGCAGCTATACCACTGCTCAATATTTATCCTAAAGAATTAAAACCAGCATGCCATAGCAATACATGCACTTCCACGTTTACAGCAGTACAATTACAGCAGCCAAACTGGGGAACCAGCCTAGGTGTCCATCAATGGATGAATGGCTTTAACAAATGTGGCGTATACACAGAATGGAGTTTATTCAGCCTTAAAGAATGAAACTGAATCATTGCATGAATGGAACTTGAGATCATTACGTTAACCTAATAAACCAAGCTTAGAGAGTCAAGGGTTATACGTTTTCTCATATGTGGAAGCTCAAGAGGAAAAAGGAAAAGAAAAGTGGGGTGAGTGTGGGGATCTCATGAAAATCAATGGGGCATCAGTAGAGTAGAGGGAAGGGACCAGGCTGAGGGAGGAGGGGAAGGAGAAGGAATACTGGGGAGTGACACTGGACAGATTATATCATGTGCATGTATAATACGTAACAGATCCCACCATTATCAACAGCCATAATGTCCCAATAAAAAATATAGGGAAAAATATCTTTCTGGGGTCCTCTGATTATAAGCAGGTTTTGCATTCTCAGTGGGAGTGCCACAGAGGGGCCTGTGTCCTCATGGGATTGGACTCGGAGCCTGATGCTCATGCGTTCCTGAGTTTTGTTTGAGCTTGTTAATTCAAGTGTGACAGCGTATGCCTCCACAGATACGGGTGTGCACTCTCTCCACTTGCAGTTCCACAGAGTGGCAGGAAGGACGCGGCAAGGCAACAACACAGCCTGCAGAAATGGACACAGCCAGGTGAGGGCAGAGGCCCAGCACATTCATGTGTCAGTCACACGGTCACCGCCTGTCAACACAAGAAGGGCACAGGACAGACACAGCCCTGATCGTTCGTGCTCACCTCAGCAAGGGCATAAAAGGAGCCCGTTTGTTATTTCAGCAAAAGAACAGTCAGGGCACTGTCCCTAAAGCCAAAGTCAAGAACAGCATCGAGAAGGATGGGGAGTTGAAGTCTGGTGGTTTCAGTAGATGAGTGGGCACACATGGCTTCAAGTCTCATGACAGAGTGCTAGGTGAGCAGACAACTTTGGAAGGTGCTTGTTCTCAGCTGGAGACACACAGCACTGCTGCCACCAAAAAAGGGCCACAGGGTTGGCCTTTCTCCGAGGTTTCGGTGACATCTATCACATCATTTGCAGATGGGCAAGGTGGGGATGCTGAGGGCGTGGGAGAAGGGTGAACTGCATGCCCAAGGCCCCAGAGCGTCAGCCTGGTAAAGGGTGGAGGAAGCAGAGGGTTTGGACAGGTCTGCAGCTGCAGGGGCTCCCGGAAGGGAAAGGAATTGCACTTCCACTTCTACAATTTCCACATTGAAGAGACAAGCAGATGGCCAGCCATGGTGACACACATCTGTAATCCCAGTGACACAGGAGGCTGAGGTAGGAGGATCACAAGTTCAAGGCCACCCTCAGCAATTAAGCAAGGCCCTAAGCAGCATAGCGAGACCCTGTCTCAATAAAAAAAAGTCTGGGAATGTGGCTCAGGGGTTAAGCACCTCTGGGTTCACTCCCTAGTATGAGTGCATGCACGTATGTGCACACACACAGGAGAGACAGACCCTTAGGAAAGGTGTAAGGTCACACTTACAGAACAAGGAGTGGGAAGCCTTTAGAATGAGATGTAAAGATGACTGCCTGCTTCTTGGGTCTCCTGGTCCAGGTTCTGGGGCAGGCCCAGGCCAGGTGTCCTCAGGAGGAGGCTCGGCCACAGTACCACTCGCATCTGGGTCCAGGTCACTTCCTCGGGAGGAGGCTCAGCCACAGCCCCACTCACATTTGGGTGTCTGGGCCCAGGCCGGATGTCCTGGGGAGGAGGAGGTTCGGCCACAGCCCCACTTGCATCTGGGTGCTGCGTGGCTCTGCAGCAGCCCTCCTCCTCACACACCAGGACTTCCCAAGGGGGGGAAGACTGTGCCTTAAGTCAGGCACGAGGGAGGAGGAAGCCAACCAGAGACTTGAGGCAGCTCACGGAGACTCAGGCTGGGCTCAGCAAGTTCACATCCCAAATCACACTCTTCTCTTACTCTGTTTTCTCTGCTGAAAAACCAGCTGATTTTCAAGAATACTTCACAAGTAGTGTTTAATCAATCATAAAACCACACCACATTCACAACCCTGTGATTACGTGTTAACTGTGAAGCTGGCCAAACTAGAAGGCTGAGCTCATGCTAGATGGAGATAGAGGAGGAGAATATAAGAGGGTAACGCAGATGGAAATGCAAACACAGCAGGCCCCGCACAGCAGCAGGCCTACGCCAGTGGACGCGACCAGTCACGTTGAAAACGCTTCTGAAAACTGCTGGGGCCGAGTGTGTCGTTTTTTCTCATCACTTCTGAACGATAAGCGTAACAACTGTTTTCACAGCGCGTACAACGTATTAGGTATCATAAGTCATCTAGACACTCTGAAGTATTTGGGGGTGTGCCCAGGTTATGTGCAAATGTGACACGGTCTTACAGAAGGGACTGGGGCATCTACAGGTGGCCCTAGAACCAACCCCCCTGGACACTGAGAGACAAGGAAAGCATGTGCGTCAGTATGACTCACACTCAGTACACAACCACACAGGAGCACACGTGGAGGCTTACGAGAGGTCAGCCATTGTCCCAAGCACCGAATCCTCATGACAACTCTAAGAGTAGTACCACCGCCACCATTTACAATCAGGGAAAGTGAAACGGGAGGGCAACGTGTGCAGGACAGCACAGGAGTCAGACCAGCCCAGGCTCAGCTCCAGGGCACCCGGGGTTGCGGAAGCAGGTTGAGGCTGTCACACTCCTTAGGACAGTCATCTGAGGACTGTGACGGAGCCATGACAAACTAGGCCAGACCAATCGTAGACTCCGGAGCACTACCAGTGAGTCCTCGTGTACTCACAAGCACACGACTGCACATGTGTGCATTTACACACTTGCACACACTCATGCATGTGCCACTCGCATCTGAAAATCCTCCTCATTTGCAGCACATTAGCTTACCTGTTAGCACACACATGCATACCAGAAGTACACAACATGCTTGTAGGACATCAGTTGCTCACGCATCTGCAACAATGCCCTTGCACACATGGAACACAAGGCCTGCCTACACACAAGGGTGTGTTTATACTCAGCACACAAACTCACCGGCATGTACGCTCGACATGTTCACAAACACCTGCTTGCACATGTATTTGCAACACATACACATGCACACAGCCACCTCCACGCACCAGGAACACACGCTGCAGAGGGTAGCCGGCAAGCTGTTCTGATTTCCCTGCTCCTCCCAGCCTGCCGCTGATTAAATCACACCTATTGATCTGCTTTCATTCTATGCCCACTTCTCGCAGGATCCTGACATTCAGCTAAGCACTGGCCAGGAGCTAAGCTGGCATCCATACGTTTCTATGATACCCTTTAAATATCTCTTCAAGTTACAAGTACAGAGGAAGCTACGGAAGTGTCCACTGCGGCCTTTACGCTCACATCATGTTCCTAAGATTGGACAAACTGCTGACACTTTAAATGTGCGAAAAAAGATTTCTACCTAAAGCCTGAAAGATTTAAGAGCTCAAGAAAAGATGAAATGCGAATGATTGTGAATTTTTTTCTTTTTTTAAAAAATACAGGAAGAGAGAATCAATTTTATTCAGTTTTTCACGTGGCTACATTGCTCTGAGACTGTTGTGTACGTGGTGCTGGGGTTTGAACTCACTCACACAAGGCAAGTGCTGTAACTAACCATTCAGCCACCACTTCAGGCACAATTTTTTTTTTTTTTTTTAAAGAGAGGGACAGTGAATCAATTTCATTTAGTTTTTCATGTGATTTTCATTGCTGACATGTCGTTGTATACATGGTGCTGGGGTTTGAACCCGTGTACTCGCGCATGCCAGGCAAGCACCATAAGCGCCGAGCACCGCTCCAGCCCCCCAAATTCACTTTTAATATACTAAAAACTTTCAAACACTAACAAAGCTAGCAGTCACTTCCACATAGCCTCAAAGCAATTTCCCTGCTTCCTCCTTTATACACGTGGGGAATACGTTTACCAGACACAGGGCATCTAGGCCTCCTCAGGCTATGGGGCAGAACACGCTCCTGGGCAAATGTAACCGACGCAGACTGCCAGACCCCATCTCCAGGACTCCGAGAAAACAGGCATTCAAAACTAAGGCAAAAACACCAGCAGAAACAGCTACCAAGCCTGTCCACTTGCTTCCACAATGATCTCCCCGAGATGTCCCCCAAGACAACGCACCCCGCCCTCCCCACTTCAGGAAGTTGCCCAAGCACCAAGACAAGTTCACCTGACCCAGGTTAATTAAGTGATAACTGGGCAGGTGCTTGGGGGTCCCAAGTGAACGCACCATCCAAGCAACAGGAAAAGTGATTAATCCTTACGACTGAACCTAACAGCTGAAGTGAGAAAGCCAGCACACCATTTTCATGGGGAGTCCCAAGAAAGAAACAGGGTCACCCAAGCAGGTCTCTTGTTTCACCATCTTCCAGCTGCCGGGCGTGCTCCAGCCAAGTGCTCTGCCCGAGGGCAGCACCCCTGAGCACTGGGGATGAGAGGAGAGGCCTCTCTGGGGACAAGTGTCACTCACATCAGCCTCCATCTCTGACAGCTCCTGAAGCTCCTCCGACAGAGAACACCTCAGAGGCCGAGTCTGGGAAACCCCAGAGGTCACACCCGAGGGAGGAGGCCCAGAGGGTCTGTGCGTGACTGCTCTCTGGAAGGGGTAACATCCTTGTTAATCACCATTAGTGATACCGCCTGCCCCATATCTAATGATGTGCGACTGCTGAGAGAGTCCCAATTCTCAACACACTTTTACTTCTGCTTCAGATGTTCTTTTGTGATGAACCTGTTTGTTATAATGAGCCTGATCAAGGAGAAGAATTCCTACAGATTATTTTATAATTTGGGCAAAACTGTCATCATTTGAAAGGACTATTGATTTGACCAGAGTCAAAGAACAAGTCAATCAATTGCTGGATGTGGCAGCGCACGCCTGTAATCCCAGCAGCTTGGAAGGTTGCGGCAGGAGGATCACAAGTTCAAAGCCAGCCTCAGCAATTTAGTGAGGCCCTAAGCAACTTAGCCAGACCCTGTCTCAAAACAAAAAAATTTAAAAAGGGCTGGGGCTGTGACTCAGTAGTTGAGTACCCCTGGTTTTAATGTCCAGTAACGCCCCCCACCCCAACACACACACACACACACAAACCCTTTAACAAAGAGTGAGTCATGGTGGAGACTCAGGCTCCTGCTCTTCCTAACACAGCAAGGCTGATCAGACGTGGAGCTTTTGTTATCTTGTCATCCTACACCATACTGGCCCTCACCGGCCTCTTCCCAAATCACTCTCTTCCTCAACAACCCACCACACCGAAGACAACCAAAAGGTAGCTTAAAAATGATTGGTAAAAGAAGTTCCTGAGATGCTCCGTCCTTTTACACGAGGGAAAACCTTAACCCCATCCTCTGGCCTCCTCTGCTAGCCGAGGGACTCCTAACAGAGGCCAGCGTTGTTTTATGCATGCTGCAGTATGATATTCGTTCTCTGTGGACTTTGATCACCAGGCCACAGACACAACTGCAAAAATATTTCTGAAGCGAGTCTGACGGGCTGTCCCTCGCTTCCTGAGGGTGCTGTACAATTATGAAATCATTTTCTGAATTTTTTTTTTTTAATAGGAAGTAACAGGCTTGTTGGAAAGCCCATAAGTTATCCTTTGGAAAACTATGCCCCTCGAATAAGTTTTCAATTTCTCTGAAGCTTCAGTTCTGAATTTTGAGTTCTGCTGTGATACACTGGGATCTTGGGGGCATCACTTCCTCTGGTCCTCGGCCTCCGGCTACTCCGCGAGGAGCTGCAAAGCACAGGCCCTCTCATCAGTCTTTTGAACTTGGGGTCAAGCAGGGCTGGGCAGGCAGCCTCTAAGTGTGAGTGGGTAGGCACACGCATGGCCCAGTCGACACTCTGCCACTTGTCCTGCACAGCAGGAGGCTTGGCAGCATCCCTGGTCTCCGCACACACTACTACACAACTACAGCGCTCTGCTCCCGGAACCACCCAGATCGAAGAGGACTGCAGATGTGGCACAAGCACCTGCCGGGAACCAGCGGTGAGAGCAGGCAACGGGGCCTACACAGCCCGCCCAGCCAGTGCAGTGCCAAACACAGGAACTGGCAGTCAATAACCCTGAAGAGCACCTTGCACTGCCCACTGGGCCGGGCCAGGGTAGGCCCTGAGTTTCCCAGCTCCTAACCAGGTGACGACTCCATTTTCCCATCTTACACTGTGGTGTAGATGGGTGTTGGCTGGTGAGCCCAGGGGAACTGCAGGGTGAGAGCGTAGCAACACCGTTAAGGACAGCCAGCGACAATCTACGCGTCAAGGTCTGCCAGCATGTCGTAATGCCTGGCCATCCCCAGCACTGCCAGACACAACAGTGGACTTCAGTGTGGAACATGCACCGCAGGAACACTGTCCTCTGTCCTGTGAATTGTAACACGTCCTCCTTGCTGGGGCAGTTCCAGTGGCCTTCACACCTTGCTTCACCCCTCTGTCCCCCAGCAAAGCCAACTTGATTTCAACTCTTCATGAAAACTCCTTCATTGAAAAGTTCACCATAGGGGCTGGAGCAGTGGCTCAGTGGTGTCACCCTTGCCTGGCACACTTGGGGACCCAGGTTTGAACCCAGCACCACTTTCACAACCAAGTGTCGGAGCAATGAGGGCCACATGAAAAACTAAATAAAACTGATTCTCTTTCTCTTTAAAACCTTTTTGCTCAGCAGAAGCACACATGGCAGAATGTCGATATTTACAAGGTACCGAGTCAAGACGACCCCAGCGCCAACCTCCCGATGAGCCTGGCAGATGCAGCAGCACTGGCCGCACAGCTGCTCTTGTGCAGAGCTCAAGCCAATGTGCCAAGCCCAGCACTGTACCCTAAGATGACCACACTTGGAGCAGTGAGCATTGCCTGCAGGGCTGCAACGAAGAGAAGAAGAAACCTAGCGTACCATACCTGTCGTGCCTCAGGGCTCTCATGTCAACATAGACAGTGGTTGGGTCAGGTCCCGAGGTCCCCTGCAAGCAAGGACACAGTGTGGTTAACCCCAGTTTGTGTGGAAGGAAATGGGGTCTGCGCTCTCTACAAGCTGGGTAAGCATTTCTTGGGTAAAAACAAACAAACGGAAATTAATGATGCTAACACACCTGTCGGGTTACCTGTTAACAGTGGATAACCCCATTCTCAAAGCACCGCCCATTTGGATAATATGGACTTTCATGCTGCTCAGCTCCCTTTCACCTGCATGTGACATGGGCCATGTGTCTTGCCCACTACAGGAAGACTGAAATTGCCACGAAGGTGGATGGCTGGCAAGAGCGGCCTGCCCATGATCTGAAGTGTCATCAGCCAGGAAGATTTAACCCAGGCATCCAGGAAGGGGCAATTTTAGAGTTCGGGACACCAGAGCAGAGACGCGACCCGAGCTGACAGATTGAGAAGGATGAGAGAGGTCATTTTCTTCCTTTTCGTTCCACTTGTGCTTCAGCCTTGGGGGCTATTTTTGTCTGTGACGTAAGTCAGGGAGGTGGCCGGTTTATCCCTGTCAGCTGGGCAGGACCTTGTGGGCAGAGCCAACTTCATTTAACAAGGCAGCCCAGAACTCTTACCTTGCACCTGAAATCCCTTCCAAAGATGCACATGCCGGGTTGAGTTCTGGCCTGTGACCCCTGCCTGCCTCAGAGCAGTATGATGAAGGCTATGAGTCGAACCAACATCTTACATACATTTCTTGGGGGAGGCAACACAATACCTTGGTTGACAAAAGATGAACCCACAGCAGATGTGCCCAATAAAGGGGAGACCTTTGGAATGTACTGGAAGAATCAACACTAAATTCCTTCAGGTGAGTGTTAATTTTCTACCAAAGGCATGTTTAAACATAAGAATAAAAACCAGACAGCATTAAAATGCGCTGTTCTACTCCCCAGGCACGGGATTGCATCACTAAGATAGGAAAAAACAGCACATGCAAATGAGCCCCAGGGACGCTCCCTTGCAGTGACAGTACGATGCAGGGGACATTCTTTCTAACCTAGGACCGTTAAGTGACTGTGCTGCAGACTAGCATTGAGTGATGGACTGATCTGATGTTCTGAGTAATGCAGAACACATGACCATAGATGGCCACTTAGAGACCGAGCAGCAAATCAGAAAACAGGTCCCTAACATGGAAAATGGAGATGAACCCAAACGGGCAAAGAAACCACTCACGAAGCACCATGGAGCTATAGCATTTGCCACACATGGGGGACAGCTGAAGAGACCTGAGCAGTGACTTCATTCTGCGGGCACAGGGTCTGCAGATCCTCAGTCAGTCTCTGTACTCAACACCCAGTCTGCCCCACTGTGGAAGCAGGCAAGGCAGGAGGTGCATGGGCAGGTAGGCAGGGCGTGGTGAAAAGAAATCCCTACCTGCTCGGCCAGTGTCCACAGCCTGTGGGGCTACAGCAGCAGGAGGGGGGCACCAGAGAGGAGAGGACACCAGGCCAACAGAAACCAGAAACGATGGACAAACACAGCAACCCAACATTAAAAAATGGGATGAAGAGGAGGGAAGGTCGGGAGGGGAAATGCAGAAAGCAGAGAAGTAAAAAGAAGATCAAAAACAATGTCAAATATGGAAACTGCTAAAATTAATCACTGTACCATTTAAGGCTAAAAAAAAAAATTAAATGATGTCAACATGTCCACAGAGCAACAGGAGAGCGCGTACTAGACTCTAACCATGGAAACGCAGACCTGAGTGATGTTTAGTAAACGAGGCAGACAACATTTCTGGACAGTTTGGTTTTCTGGTGCTTTCTGAGGGATGTGGAGTACACAGTTTAGTGGTCAAACCTGTTGACTGCTCCATTAAAATAATCAAGTTTCTGACTACCGTAGTGAAGGAATGTCTAAACTTTACATCGAAAGTCAGACCGAGCCTTGCTCATCTGTAACATTAGGTAGAAAAGCAGCAACACGTTGGAACTGCCAAGGACCCAAATGCTGGGCTCTTGCATGGTCCAGCTCAGCAGCCCCATGAGGAGTCACCCGGAGAATGGCCTGTGTCACTCTTCATGTCCACTGCTCCCGGAGACCATCGACTTCCCTGTCCCTTCCTGCTTGCTGATCACTTCCTCTACATCACCATGGCGGGAGACTCCAGTGCGGGCCAGCGTCTTGGGTGAAATAAATGTCAGGTAGCTTCTCCCAACATTCCCAAGAAAGTAGGAAAAGCAGTCTTTCCTAGACACCTGGATGCCCATGGTTCTTGTGTGGCCTCCCACCTGCCTACACTCCCTACAGTGGCAGCTACTGGGCAGACACCAAATCCTAACTGAACATCTTGTCTTTGGTGTGGTTTGTTGATAAAGCTAGATTTAAAAAAAAAAAACACTCAAAATAGAGCTGAGTCTGTAAAAACAAGCAATAGTATGCTTAAATTTTTTTTTAAAAGAAAGGGGAAAGACAGAATTAACTTTTATTTAGTTTTTCACATGGCTTTCGTTGCTCTGAGACTTCACTGTGTACGTGGTACTTGGGTTTGAACCCGCGTACTTGCGCATGCCAGGCCAGCGCCATAACCGCTGAGCCACCACTCCAGCCCCTAAAAAAAATTCTTATTCCATTCTTCTGCCACTAGCTTCTTTGTGAAATTATAGCTACTGCTCTCAGTATTTTGATTGGGTATTAATGGCTCATAGTCTGAAGATGCACTACACTTTCCCTGGGTATATCCAAATTGAATGTAATAATCTAAGCAATTTCCTTCATGACTCCTTCAAGCCTAAGTATCTGGGGGAAATTATCCATGTTTTTTTCTAAATTCTCTTAATTCACAACTTTTTCTAAAAAGGCTTGAGGTAGTATCTTGGAAAAAGAATTGACTGGGACCTTGTTTTGTATCTTGTCCACATGTGCAAACAACAGACTGACTGTAGCACTATTGGTCTCCAGGTTGGTAAGGAAGTGAAATACACACGTCTCCT
The DNA here is from genome assembly GCA_004027875.1 of Aplodontia rufa. Lineage (NCBI taxonomy): Eukaryota > Metazoa > Chordata > Mammalia > Rodentia > Aplodontiidae > Aplodontia > Aplodontia rufa. The sequence continues at coordinate 50,406 of PVKS010001392.1, read as the reverse complement.
GATGTTCAAAGTCTGTAATTCCTAGATACAAATTTCACACATCTCCACAATGCTGTAGAATGCAAGCCCCATCTCAAGTGAGGAGATCCATACCAATACATGTAAGTGCCCCTAATTATTTAAAAACCAAATACTTGCAAAAAGCAGCATGAAAACAGTTATCCATCCCAGCTACAGCTTATTCTGAGGCAAAGAAAGCACAATTGAAATCGCAAGTTACGTTGATTAGAAAAAATGAACCTTAAAATTCAACTGTATCATAAAAGTGTTATCCACATTAAAGTTATTTTCTCATGGACACAAAAATATCATAGGTATTGTTATTAGGTATTGTTCATTGAATAAGTGAATCTTACTTCTTTCTTGCATGGCTAGGGATCAAAACCAGGGCCTCACGTGTGCTAGGCAAGCATTCTACCACAGACCTACACACTGGAGCCCTTAAATGAATTCTATGTAAATCTCAGCTCAAGGTGTGGAGACTCACACCCCAAATATCACCAAAGAAAATCCTCAAGCATTTCAGCTGATTGATTATTCAGTAATTCAGCCATTAGTGTAATTAAACGCAAACACACAGGAACGGGCCAAGTAGAAATGCAAGGAATAAACAGCCCCAAGAATGGTACAGTGCTTCCCTAAAAATACTGATGTCTCAGTCGACAAAGCCTCGATCGTGTCTCGGTGACACGCTGCACTCTTCAAGGGAAAATGCTACAAAATCTGACCCCTTCTCCATACCCAGTTTCCAAGAGGACTTCCCTACTTACATGAAAAAGGCTACAGTCTCGGAGGAGCAGCAGAGGGGCTCCGAGGGACCATTTCACAGCACACAGTAACACTGTGCCCCTGCCCAAGGCCTCTGATGAATTCCCACTGACCCCAGGATCAGGACAGGAAGCCTCAGCACAGCCTGCCACTGCCCAGCGCCGGCCCCCGTCCCGCCCCGCCGTAGCACCTGCAGGTAGCACCTGCGTCCTCTGAGTGGGAAGGTACACAAGACAGGACGTGTCCATCTGGTCACTTCCGTTCCCTTTACAGCTGGGGAGGTAGCGGGCACCTCACGTATTTATGAAGGAGGTGACAGCATCACACCAGCTTGACATCAGGGCATCCATATGTGGTTGGGTTCTGGTCAGGGCCCCCTGGGCCTGCATACAGGGTCCTCTTCCATGCGTGCAGAGAGGGAGGGAGCCTTGGTCTCTCCTGCTCGTCCTAACAGGACACTAGTCCCACAGGATGAGACCCTCCTTACCAGCCCTGTCTCCAAATAGTCACAGCAGGGACTTCGATACACTCATTTGGTGGGCGTGGGGACACAATTCACCCATGGCAGTTACGTTAGATCAAGTTACGTATGCTGATCACTTTCTTCCTCGTATACTGTTGCTCCCAGAGCAGAGGGCGTCAAATCTCCAACCACGACTGCATTTGTCTGTCTCTCACTTTCGTTGATGTGGCTTCGTGTGTGCTGGAGCTCTTCAGAGCAGCACATGCATCCAGGGTTTTGTCTTAGTGACCAGCATCAGGCGTACAGCTTCTTAGAGGTGTCTTCGTCTGCCCCGCCTGTTCATGTTGAGTCTCCATCGCCAACTTGGCATTTACTTCCAACCTGGCAGCTTGCACTTTATGGTCAAGAACGTTTCTTATACACAGCATGTCACTCACTTTTATTCCGTGTGAAATTTTCTGCCTTTTAATTGGAGTTTTTAGTTCATTTACATTTTTTCCTTCAATTCTGTAGTGGTGTGACATAAGAAATCTTCCATCTTAAGCGTACAGTTCAGTGGTATTAAAAACATTCAAAATGGGCTGGAGCAGTTGCTGAGCGTTTACAGCACTTGCCTGGTATGTGAAAGGACACAGGTTCGAACCCCAGCACCATGTACACAACGACGTGTTGGAGCAACAAAAGCCACATGAAAACAAAATAAAATTGATGCTCTCTCACTGTCCCTCTTAAACAAAATGTTGTGCAACCGTTACAGTCTTAGTCTTTTCAGGCCACTATAAAAAAGCAACCTGCGCTGGCTGACCTATAAACTGCAGAAATGCACTGCCGAGTTCAGGAGGCAGAGAAGTCCAGGGTCTCAGCGGCAATTACTCGCTTGCTGCTTCCTAGATGGCACCTTCCAGCTATGTCCTTGGGTGCTGGAAGGGCTGGCAAGCTCCCTTAGGAGCCTCTCTTGCAAAGACACCAATTCCATCCTCAAGGGCTCTTACCTCATCATCTAATCACCTGCTTTTAAAGGACTGGGGACTAAACTTTAACATGAACTTTGGGGGCATACAACACTTTCAGACCCTGGCAGTCACCATCATCCACAGTTCATATACCTTAAACGTAAATATTGATATAATACATTGTTGATTGTTCTTCCTGCCTTTGTGCATTAGAGTATTTTTGTCATAGTATTTTTCTCTAATGACCTTCTTTGTGCTAATTTAGCTGATGTTATCATTCGCTGCATTCTACCTCGCAACATACTCCAACAGTAAGAATCTCAAGTTTTCCATTTATCTTCCATCTTGCCCCTTCAAGTCTTATTACTGCTACGTATACGAATGTCTCAATTTTTATTCATTGCTTTGAACAGTTCATCATTTTCAAAGAAATATAAGAAAATTTATGTATTTACACTGGTCTTTAAAATGTTTAAATTTTATTGGTACGTTATTGTACATAACAGGGATTTGTTACAAATTTGTTCGTGCACACGATAGAATTTAAAAGGCTGTGTATTTACTTTTTCTAGTGTTTTTCATTTCCTTTTATACATTTGGGCTTCATTTCATTATTCTTCTAATCCTAAGAAAGTCCTCAGCACTTCTTCTGAGGCGTACTTGCTGATAAATGTCTTCAGATGTGCTGCCAACAAATCCATCTTCCATTTTGAAGGACATTTTACTGGATAATCATTTTTCCAGCACCTTAAATACACCATTCCCTGGCGCCCACCACTTCTAATGAGAGTGTGTCACTTGTCACCTGCTGGGTGCGGTGGCACCTCTTGCTGGTGCTCAGCATTTTCACAGTACACTAGATGGGGCTTTTGATTTTTCTCTACTGGAGTTCAAGATTCTTCAGTCTGAGGACTGAGCACTCGTCAGTCTCAGCTGTTGTCTTTAGATCATTCTGACCCATTTTCTCTCACCTTCTTCCGGACCCCATTGCACGTATGTTAGACCATGCTTTCCCACAGGTCTTGTGCTTTTCCATTTCCATTTTGTCTTTCAATTTGGAAAATAGATATGGGACTTCAGGGAGACTCCATGGCGGTTTCCTCTGCTGTATCCAAAAACCATGGAGAATTTACTTCTAATGTTACAGAGGAATTTACTTCGTATTTCTAGCATTTCCATTTGGTTCTTTCTTAACAAAGGATCATTTCTTTGTGCAATATCCTGTCTCTTCTTACATGCTGCATACCTTTACAACTAGATTCTTATGCATAGCTCCTATGGTTAAAGTCTAACACTTTCATTCTACTGAACAGTTCCTCTTGTGGCTATGTGCAGTATTTCCTTGCTTCCTTCCACATGTTTTAACTTTTGGATTGTATAGCACACATGCTTAAAAGAGTAGACAGGGAAGTAAGTAACATTGAGCCCCAGAAGTTGGCATAGCCATTCTCTTGGTGGGCTGCCAGTCTGGAGGTCTGGGTTTATTTGTGCTGAATTTGACCTTGGTCCGGACAGTGTCACAGCTGCAGACACGACTCAGTGCCTGTGAGCAGGACTGGGGCTTTGGATCTGAGCACCGACAACACCCTGGGAATGCCAGCTTTCCAAGCTGGGAGAGTTCCGCTTTATATGCAGCTTTTAGAGTGATGGGTGGTACTCTTTTCTCACCAGTCCTACCTCCAGGTTCCATCCCCTGCCCTTTCCTCAGCCTGTGGCCAAGGCTCAGGAGCCTCAGAGAGACATGGTCAGCCTCATTCCACCTCCACCTCTTGGGGTGCAGCTGGAGTGGCCGTGCACTGGGGCTGCTGTGGAGAGGAGTCACTCAGCTTTCCTGTCCCTTCTGTGTTGAGCTTCTGCCTTGCACTTACTATCCACCTAGAGTGCCTTGGGGGAGAGGTCTCCCACGTCAGGACCCCCCTCCCAGGATGCCACAGACCTCTTGCTTTGCATTTGCCAAAGCCTGGAGACCTTCCGATGGATTTTGCCAGGTGTCCTGCCCTGCTCCTAGGCTTTGGCATTTGATCTCTGGAGTGGGTGGAGCCCCAGGCTGAGGCTGGGCTGCTTGCAATGCTCCTCCCCCTTGTCAAACTATGATACTTTTTTTAAGTGGAGCTGGTTTTGCTTTATCCTTTATGAAAAAATCATCCTGCTGCTCCTCTGGAACAGGTTAAACCAAATATGGGTCTCCTCTCCCAAGAAGAGTTTAAATCATCAAGATTTGTTTGAATCTTCAGCTGGGGAATGATTTTAAAAGATTTTTTTTTAAAAAGCCATGATATGGCTGGGAAAATACTCTTTTGTGGCTTCTACAACCTAAAATGGAAGCCCAAAATCCTTTGTAATGAATTTATGCTTTGCAAAATCAGGGCTGTTTCTACGGTTGGTATTAAACATCTTGACTAATTCAGAAACATACCCGGAGTCACGGCAGATGACTATTAGGGGAATGGCGTACCTGGAGATGATGACTGGTGGGACCTGGCAGCCTATGCCACCCACTGGCAAGACAGTGACTGGAACCTCGTCACAGGGAGCAGCCAACTGCAGCTTGCCTGGTGTAGGCAGTGTTTTCTTGGAGCACAGCCACGGCCATTAAGACCTGTTCCTGCGTGGAGCCCAGCACTTGTGATGAGGCCACGTGGACGGCAGGGCCCAGCTCCTTACTCTGACCCTTCAAGGGAAAGTGCCCACTGAAGGCTTGTGTTTAGGGGACTCGTGAGCCACAGAACACTAGGACAGCATTCAGACTGTGAAGAAAGCAGCTATTTTCATTGCTGCTATTGAATTTAATGACAAGCTCAGTTCTGGTTTCTTGACTTGTGGCACAGACTAAAACCAGGAACTTCCTATGATAGTGATAAACCACCATTTGGTCCTTGTGCCAAGAGTGAAATGAGACCCAAAAGGACATTTGAAGCATGTGATGTCAGCTCATTTAGATGTTTCCCCATTGCATTTCTGCTACCCTAAACTATTTGCGTGGTTATTCCAACATTCCTAAAGGCACAGATGGAGAGGGATATTTAGCACCTGGCAGATCCAGCTCAGAGGCCTCCAGCGCACGCTGGATGACCTAGGAAGCTGTCAGATGAACGTCAAATGCTCTTCTGCTACCTACACCCCCATTTTAGCCCGCTTATGGTGAATGCCACACTTCTGTCTACAGTTACGGAACATCCATGACGGACCTAGATGAGGAGCCAACATCACCCGGGAAATCCTGGCCTTAGAATTGGTTATAGTAACTCTGGAAACCTTGGCTTGTTCCCGTTTTGGACAATGGGGGTGTTGATGGCTTTTCTGAGGAGCAAGGGCAGGGGACATGTATGCCAGCATGGGAATGCATGTTGATGCTGGGCACCCAAAGGGACAGGTGAAAGTGCCACCTGTCGTTCCTTTTTGGTCAAGTAGCATCTAAAAGTTTTGTACAGTGGGAACTCCGCACTTCTTGAGTCCTGGTTGAACACGGAAGCCCTCAACAGGAAGTAAAAACCTCAGAGGCTGAGATGCCCCTCCCAGCTCTCCCACAAGCTAGGGTGGGGGACATAGTCTCTCCTCTGGGCAGTCTAGGCTTCTGAACAAGGTGGTGGCACAGGAAAACTGGGGCCCGGGCAGGACACAGAAGCCACCTCAGGGTGCAGCTGGGAGAGCTGGGTGTCCTCCCTCATCAAGTTCACTTAAATTGCCAGAAGTGGCTTCTGTTCCATAGAAATTAGAATGCTGACTGATACATTGAGCAATGGAGGTACAGTCTCCATGATCCCAAATGTTAGTTTCCATCATCAGGGACAACATGTATCAGCAGATGTAAAAACGTTGGCCGAATATGACTAATTCCCTGGAGCACACAAACCCTCACAGCACCTTATTTTTACTTTCCTCATCTAAAAGCAGCGTAGGGAAAACAAGTGAACTGAAAGATCATGTTGACAGTCACTGAGAACTGCTTAAGATTTATTCATTTTAACAATGACTACTTCTACCACCAGGGTCTCTGTATTCCTCTTTGCTTCTGAGTTTTGAGATTTAAGATTGACTAGAACTGTCGCTACTGATTTAATCACACAAAGCCAGTTTAATAAAGCTTCCCCCTCAGATAAATTAATCATTATTTTTCTATGTAATAAATAAACGTTTCCATATAAGCTTTTTCTTAAAAAAAAAAAAAAAAAAAAAACAACCACCACCACCGAGTGCACTGGTGCAGATCTGTAATCCCAGTGACTCAGGAGGCCGAGGTGGAAGGATTCCAAATTCATGGCCAACCTCAGCAACTTAGCGAGACCCTATCTCAAAATAAAAAGTAGAAATGGCTGGGGAGTTGGCTCAGTGGTAAAGGGCCCTTGGGGTTCAATCCCCAGTGCCAAGAAGAAAAGAAACTGAGGTCTCTTTCAGAAAATAGAAAACCACCTCCTCTCCTCTCTTCTGCTGGAAGGAGCATGCAAATTTTTCTGTTATATATCTCATGTAACCAAAGATCTTCCAGCTTTTATTTTGCAGAGTGACTGTGAGAAATGTCTTCAACAGTCATTTTTATAGCTGTAGATGCTGGGGAATGACATTCCCAAGCAACACAAATGGCACGTCTACATTCCTTCCGCTTTTACTTCTCAGCTTTGTCAGTTACGAAAGTTCACTTAAGGGCCTTAATTTCTCTCATGTGCAAATGAAATGACTCAACTTTCCCCCAGTGGACATTGGAGGCTCCAACTAGATTGTTGGAATTGAAGGGTTCAATGCATCTGTTGCCGAATGCACTGGTAGGGTGGGTTTTGCATGCTCATGTGTTGTGTTTTTTTAAAGTGTGAATGTCTTTTTTTTAAGCAGCAGGTCTGGACTTCCCGTGTGACCTGAAAATGCTGCAGGAAGCTTGAAGAACAAGAGCATGCCCCTGGTTTCCACTGCAAGGAAGAGTTACAAACGACGATGCTGCTTTCATGTGGTGAGAATTCACACCATGAACTCACTGGGGAGAAAATTTAGTGCCATGAGTGCTTTTACCCAGGAGACCAGGTTCTACCCAAATAATCTCTTAATTTATCTGATGTGTCTCACGTAAATGCGTGAGACTGGTGGCTAAGGGAATCAACTTTCAGTACCTTCATGAAATTTACTTTTATCAAGAAGTGAGAGCTCGCCCATGTGAGGCAGTGACGGGGCAGGCAGGCAGGCGCCCTCAGGGCAGCTGTGTTCTCCATGACAGAAGACAGGGATGTTAGCAGTGGTCAATGGAAGGACGAGTCAGGGGATTTAGAGGAGGCAAACTCTTGCAGGAATCTGAGAAGACTTTAGAGGGCACCTAGAAGGAGAAGCAGCTCTCTCCATGTGAGGACAGGAGAGTGAGTCCAGGTGTCAGGAAGCAAAGGCACCAAGGACTATGGTAGAGAAAGGAGTTCAGCCTAAGGTCAAAGGGAAGAGACACCTGGGTCTGGACGGTACAAGGAGCAGGGTGCTGCTGGTGGAGACAGTTTGCAAAGTAAAAAACAAGCCCCTAACTTATCTCAGCTTTAAGTGTCACAGATTGAAAAACGCCCATCAGTGTCTAGTGAGCACTGGCAAAATTGCATACTACTCCTGTTACACAACAGCGCCGTTGAAGCCGGTAAGTTCTGTCGCAAAAAAGCCCATGAGCTGCAAAGCAGCCTTCCCCAGACACCAAGCAACCCTCCCAAAACTGATACCCTTAATGCTACACAACACTGTCCCCAAAAGACTGCTCTGTAAGTCCTCAAGCACATGGATGAGGCTCCATTTCTAGTCTGAATAATTGCTCTTTACTTAGTTAACTGCCTATTCCAGACACAAAAATCTCCTCCCTCAATCTAACTAGGTGGCTCTCCTGAAAGTGTCTCCTTTGTGGAAGAAGGTGGCGTACCAGCCAATGGAGAAAGCTGTGCTAACAATGAATCGACTACCAGCAAATATCCCCCAACAGAGAACACATTTACTTGCGATTCTGGTGCACCAAACGGAAAACTCAATTTTTCAATGCCTTTCAACATTTAGGCAGAAGCTGGAAATTTGGAGAACATCTTTTTGTTTTTAAGTTTGCACATCAAGTGATTGATGTGATTATCCCTAGTTGCTTGGGACTTATGAATGTTATTCATTAGCTAATTTTGTCATTTCTGATTGTTTTCTAAATCACTGTTTAAAAAAAGGAAACAATTTATATAAAGCTCAAACATTTCTGGTTATCTTCCTTACTCCCCATTTATTATGGGTTAGGGTCTATGGAAACAAGGTATTTCCACTCTCCAGACTTCAGGCTATGTCTGCTTTGGTGTTTGATGGCATCGTGTTCTTAAATTCTGGAAAAATTAAATGTTCCTGGTGACCACCCCTGCCTCAAGGCTTCTTCACTCCTGCTGCTTCCATGGGGCTTTCTGCATAGTCACCTATGAGGGGCTTCCTCCACCACACAACAGTGCTCCCTGTACCCAAGTCACCCTTTAACCCTACATCCTCTCATTGATTTTTCTTCGTAAGGGGATTACACTCAGGTCTTGAAAAATGTAATCTATAGCATTACTGTCCCTGTTACTATGAGGACCTCCTCTGAATTTACTTTAGGTACACTTGACCTAGGATGTGAGTCTAGCATGGATGGACAGCCCTTCTGAGCCGCTGCCCACAGCCTCTGCAGTATGACACCGCATTTGGCATATGCACTATTATCTTTCAGAAGTCCAGAAAACTTCATTCTGAAGCACATGTGACTCCAATGGTTCTGGCCGGGCCTGTGAGCTTGCTTTCCCTCGTATAATGAAACTTACCTCTGCTATCAGAAACTTTGATATTCCCAACTTAATTATCATACGAAAAAGGAAAAGCTGACTGAGAATTTAAATAAAGGGGGGAAAACATAAAAAAATGTTTAATGAAGCTGCTAAGGTCGCAAAATAGGACCATTACCTCTGACAGCAATATTAACATTTCATTTGGTAGCCATACTGCTGGAATTGTTTATAAGAATATATTCCTATTTCCTAGTAAGAATTGAGAACTTCACTTACTCAACATTCTCACATTTATTAAAGGTGCATCACTCATTTCAGGAGCCTCGTGGCAAAGACCTCTAGCCACTTCACGACTGCATTCCCGATACATGCAGCTCAATTTTTAAGGGAACTTACCATCTCCTACTTGATATATTCCTTCTTTGTCAACTAACTTAAAACATTTTAGACCCGAGTTGACAGCAATAAATGAATGGTTACATAAAGAGGTAAATGTAGGCATGCTATTCCTTACATCCACAAAGTTTTAATTTTGTGAAATAAGGTGTCATAGAACGTGGTCACCTGCTGTAGTGGACAAGTGCTCTTTGGTTAATAAAGACTCCAATCTGCTTTTTTCTCTTTACTCCAATATTTTAGGAAAAAAAAAAAGAAGAAGAGCAAACACTACTGTGGCCTGTTGCTCACGACTGCCCCACCAAGAGCAGGGGCTGCAAGGACTCTGCACACTTCGGCTGCATTCCTTTACGAAGTGCATTCTGCTTTTCCCAGCTCCTGGTGGAACAGATGGCCAGAGCTCTTCGGAGCAGCAGATGCAAATGAACAGGAAAAACAAAACTGAATATTTTAAAAATAGTTTGGCAAGATAAAGCCAATTCTTCAGAGTGACCCTTAAAGAAGGGAATTTGGTTTAACGACAGGATTAAACCGATCTTGAAAGAAATTTGGTAGTAATTGCTTTTTAATGACTAATTCAAAGAGAAGGTAGAAGGAACACCTGTATGGAATGTTAAGAAAAGCTTTTCGTGATTATTTTTTTCTGCTGTGACCTCCTCAGAGACAGGACATGTGGGAGGAGGAGTCCTTCCTCTGACAGGCCAAGCACCTAAAGCCGGCAAGATGGAAGCACACCAAGAGCTTTCTGAGGTTCGCCCAAGTTTTTCTAGTATTTTTTTTAACTTTTTAAAATTAGTTCAACATAGTCTTACATATTGGAGGGAATTCTTACATATTCATGCACATGTGCACATTGATGTAGTGAGCCGGTAAGTTGAGGCCGATCCTAGACCAGTATCTACCTGCTTCATCCATTCCCCAAACTCATGTCTCCTCTATAATCCCCCCATGCTATAGTTTGAAATGCACATACACATGAACAATAATTGTTGACATTTCTGAGCTTCTCTGCCTGCCTGTTCATAGCAAGGCTTCTAACAGGAGTTGAGTATTCCGTGTTACATTGATAACCCCCTTAAAAATACGCAACGCTTCACAACTTGCATTTCATCCTAACTCAGGGGTCATGCTAATCTGCACTGTATTGTTCCAATTCTAGTGTATGTGCTGCTGAAGCGAGCACTCTGGTATCTGATCTTTAGTAAGTCTGATGGCAGAGGTCTGGGGAAAGGGTAAAACGTTCCAGGACAGAGTAAGTGCTTTGAAGGCTTGCTTTTCTGACACTCACCTGTAAGCAAATTGCCAGGTTCACTCTACAGCCAAATGAGGTGCTCACAGCCCGTGGGTGGAGGCCCAGGTCCTTGAACAGCTTGGAGAACGACTGCGTGAGGGCGATTCGAGGCCGTTCCTCTGCCACCACCACGCAGGTTCTCACTCGGGACAAATCCAGTCCTCGTGCCTAGAAGTAAGGACAGAGATGCCAACTCAGCCCTAACTCAGCTGTGCAGACCCCCTCTGCAGCTCTCCACTTGGCACCCATGGGAGCAAGGGAAAAGCCAACTGGGCTCTGCACTGCCAGGGCTGCCTACACCACGTCATTCATTAAACTGGTCCGGGATAGGAATGGAGCAGTGGCTCAGTGGTTGCAGCACTTGACTAGCATGCACAAAAGCCAGGATTTGAACCCTAGCACCACATATACAATGAAGTATTAGTTTTTCATATGACCTTCATTGCTCCAAGTAAAATTGATTTTCTCTTTAAAAAGAAAAAAAGTAGTCCAGGATGCCCTCTTAAACTTCACACTACTTTTTTCTTTTTTAAAGAAAGAGGGAACAGAGAGAAAGACAAGGAATCTTCATTTTTTCATGTGGCTTTCATTCCTCAGACATTTCGTTGTGTACGTAGTGCTGGAGTTTGAACTCGCATCCTCGCACTTGCCAGGCAAGCACCTTAACCGCCGAGCCACTGCTCCAGCCCCCAGGCGCCAGTTATGAAAGATGCTACTGCCAACACCAGAGGTGACAGCAAGGATCATGGTGAGGAAAAGCAGCTTCCTCGAGAGGTGGTGCAGGCAAGGAGCAGCACACACCTGGTCTCCCTTCGCCAGCAGGGTGCATGAGGACACTGCGGAAGTGAGAGACCCCCACATCTAAACACAGGAACGCAAAGCCAGAACACGAAGGCGATTCAGAAAGATGGCTCTGCATTCACGGACCACGAGGTGTAGGCGATGGCTGGTCAGCGCTCCCTGAGTGCCCCGGTCTCTGGGGCATGCGTGCACATCCTTCAGCATCTGCAGCAAATTCTGACAGCTGAATGAGGCAGCCAACTCACGGGAGGAAGTCAGCGAGGGGAGCAATTCTTCACCTCAGTGAAGCTGTGCCAAGGGCAATTCTAGCCATGGGTCCGCATCTGAACTCGGCAAATGCTGGCTCCCTGGAGAGGAAGCCAGGGCTGTGCAGAGGGGGACAACGTGAACCCAGCTGCCCTGTCCTGCTGCATTCCTCAAGTGCCCTGGGCACGGAGGTGACCGACCAGTGTCCCCAAACAGGAGGAAACATGATCCTGGACAATGATTTTGTCTGCTTGCAGGGCTGGGATGGAGCCAGGGTCCTCGCACATGTAAGCATGCGCTTACCTCTGAGCTACACCACGAGCAGGCAAGATAAATTTAAAATACGATATAAATTTGACTGTGTGCACAGTTACACAGGAAAAATTGAAGTCTGGTCAATACCAATCACATATTCGTACACGTGAAGGTCAGTAGCGCAGCATGGGGTTTGTGACAGCAGCTCTGGAGCTAGAGACTAGAAACTGGGCTCCAAGCCTGTCAAGCATAGGAGAGTGGGAAGGCTGCTCAATCCCCCCAAACTTGAGTTTCTTATCTTTAAACTGGGGGCAACGTTGATTCCTAGCTTAATATCATTCAATTACGATGTTATTTCATTTTAGTAACTTATCTATGTACCCAACAGGGGCAGTTTCATGCAGATGTGCTCAGTCACCTTATAATGCAACATAGGTGGACACGAGGAATGATGATTTATAACCTTTCCCTATGGATGTGAGCTCAAATAGACATTTATATAACTTAATACCAAAGTAATTGCCTGAATGGAAAAACGAAACGCAGAAGATAAAAATGCACCGCTTCAGTGTTTGTATGAATGTGATTTACGTGTGCATGCATGCATGGAAATACCAACATCATCTGCGTAGATACACATAGCAAGCAGTGTGTTCCCACACAGTGGACATACAAACAGCCAACAGTAGGTTGCTGTGTACTCCAAACAGGTCATCTGAGTAACCCTTTCAGTTGCCTGGAAATAAGGACTCAATTTTCTACAGAAATGTCCATCAAAGTGTCTTTGGTTAAAACAGAGGGAAATAATATCATTCTTACATCACGGCAGTCACAAAACAAGATCACAACTGCATTCACTCAACTGTACAATGAACTTTAGGGTTGGGTCCAGTCCTTCAGAACAGCCTCCCAGCAAAACAAAAATGAGTAGTGAATTCAAACTAATCTACTTCGCCACCAATATCAGGTGATTAAGTTCATGGGAAAACTGAACTCACAAAAATCAAATTTAGGATACTTCAAGTAGACGTAGCAGAAATGAAGACATCAATAAAAAAATCGCACTCTGTTATTACTATTTGTGATGGTGAGAAGCTACTCATAGTTTAAAAAAAAAAAGTGATTTTGTTTTTTTCTTCCACCTGAAAACAGCCAGTAAACTTCAGGTGGCAGATGGCACCTTGCCTCTTTGAAGGACTGTCCTCACCCACCTGCAGTGTGCTCTGGGGACAAGAGGGCTCGAGTGCGCAGGAGCACAGGCTGGGGAACCGCTTACCTTGAGGGACTCGGTCTGCGAGCCCAGCCCCTTGGTACACAGCTCCATCACCGAGTAGGAGCAGAACGTGTCCCTCACTTTGTACTGACTCACGGCAAGCAGCCACAGCGCAGGGTTGGTCTCCAACTCGGAGGGCGGGATCAGAATGGACTGGTGCCCGGAGTACACGCTGTGGAGATAGCACAGGCCATCAGGGGAAGTTAGCAACCTTCACCTCCGTGTTTTGTAAATAGACCGTTTTCAACAAGGTCGCCACTCTTCAAGTTTAAGTATTGTCACCAGCAACTTTAAGCTGACTGGTTGGGACGCAGAACATGGGACCTAAAATTCTAATAAACAGCCACTTAAAAAACCCCATGCCCACCCCTGATTTAGAATACCGACACCCAGAGTAAAAGAAAGTAAGTTATGGTGATTAAAGAAGCTAGGCACGGAGCCTTTTTAGGTGTGGATTAGTACTTTCCAATGATCCAAACAACTTATCCAACAGGAGGAGGGAAGAAAACACAACCACTCTTTAATTTTATCTCCATATTAGAGAAATGAGGAAAAATGAGATCTGTCACATAATAAAATCTTCCAGTTAAGTCACCTGTTACGGTTTAAATGAAATCTCTAGCTATAAAAAGCTTCATAGATGAAACAGCACATTGGGTCTCATTAGCTGCTGTAATACTGAAGCTGTACTTTCTTCAATGTGGCCAATCTCATTTTATGATTCCCAAAATTGTTTACAGGAATACAACCGGTCCAAGAAACGTAAGGAAGTTACGTTGCCCACACAACCTACTTCAAAGAGGGCGCTCTGCATGGAAAGCTACTCTTCAGGGAACGTGGTGAAGGGCAGTGGGGGCAAAGTTTCCATTGGTTTCCTATTCCTCTAATCCTGAATTTCATTCATTTTTGCCAAAAGGGAATATTGCAAACTGACCTTTATGTGCCTTCCTTCAAAGGGCATCAATCACTCGAGAGCCAGGACGGGGAAAGAACATCAATCCTAAGTCATCACTCAGCTATAAACTGGCTCTTCTGTCCTAATTTTAAGAATTTTATTATGGTAAAAAAATATTTAACATAAATCTACCATCCTAGCCATTTCCAAGTGTACCTTTCAGGAGTGTGTGTGCAGATGGACACACGTGAAATGCTTTTTGGTCTTGTTCACTGTCACTTAGAGCACAGTACTCCAGAATCGGCCTACAAACTCTAACAGGTGTGACTTTGATTCAGACCCGTTATTAGCGTGCCCACTCCAGTGCACTCAAGGCAGCACTGAGGAGGAAGAAAGGAAAGTGAACGGAAAGCTTCCCTCTATTTCATGAATACGAAAACAACAACCTCGGGGTCCAAAATGGGGTCACGCAGCAGGTAAGAGCCTCAGATCTTACAAGCCTGCACAGCAGGCTTGCTCCAAATCATCATGGTGCCCTTGGAAAGACTCTGTGCTTTTCCACTCTGGGAATCGAGGGAAGTCTTTTCATTAACACCAAATGTCACCCAGCCCATGTGTGAAGCAGGGTTAGTGACAGCACCTTGGATTTCCTCACAAGCTTCCTGTGGCAGCTGGAATTTAAACAGCTACTCTGAGCCCAGTGTTGTAAGGGAAACAGCTAACATTATTTAAGAAATGACTTTCCTCTTTAATTCTATCATTTCCATGCTATTCCCCAAATTTTACTCCATAATGCTTCCTAAGGACCCAAAATGAAAAAAACCTACCAATAACCCACAACTAGCTTTCTCAAGAACCACATCAGGATCAATGATTTGCTCAAATGCAACTATTAGCGCACAAAGTGGTTGGACCCTTTTGGACTTCAGGCTAGAGAATCTCAAGCATCCTTGCAAAAATTCAATATAGTTTCATCTGCCTTCTTACCCCCATGCAGAGGAAGTCCAAGTAAAGAACTGAAAAATCCTGACAAAAGAAAGCCTGACTCATGAACTTTCTACTTGCCCAATCCAACAAATGCTGATAATTGTTGCATTATTTTTAGCCACTCTTGATTTTTTTTTTTTGGCATGGGTGATAAATATACCTATAGACAAAAGTAATGTACTTAACAGTAGGTTGCTTATTCTGAAGAGATTATTTTCTAAGAGTTTCTGGAAACTGAGCTGGTCTAGCTTAATTTCAGAATTAAAAAAATGATTAGAAAGACTTTTTGGTATCTAACAAATTTGAAAATTAGCAAATCAATGATTTCAGATTACTAAACTAACACAGCTGAAAATTGTCCCCACTTGGGAGCTCAGCAGCACATCCACACAACACTCTGGTGGGCTCATGGGCTGGGCCTCTTATGGACAGGCTTGCTATGCATTTCAATTATTCCAACACTAGGCCTTTTTGTTTAAAAAACTGCCAGCTTCTTTTAAGTATACTTTACCTATCACAAAACTCACCCATGTGAAGTGTAGAAATCAATCATTTGATGTAAATTTGCGGTTATACAATTACCACCACAGTGCTGTTGGCGGACATTCCCTTCACAGTGAAGTACATAGACACCATATCTATAGTCAATCCTCCTTCCAAACCCAACCCAAGCCAAGCATCATTTCGTCTCTGTAAATTTGCTTTTTCTGCGCATTTTGTGTAACGGTGTAGTATTAGTCTGGCCTCTTTCACTTAGCATAGCTTTTGAACCCCCCCTCCACCCGCTCCCCACCACTGCAGCAGTATTCCACTGTACAGATTGGTACACAAGGTTTGTCCTCTCACCTGTAGGTGGACATGTGGTCTGAGCCCCACCCACCTTCCTGGTTTTGACCAATGCTAGAGTGTCAAATCCTTCTGCAGACACATGCTTCCCATCTCCTGGATGGATGCCTACCAGTGGAACTGCTGGGTCACGGGGAAACTCACTTGTAAATTTCAAGTTCTATGGAACTGGGGTTTCCTCATTGTGCAGTCCAATAAAGAATGACAATTCTGGTTTTTCCGTACTCTTAGTTACAGCCGCTAGGTAACAGAAGTCTGCAACTGGAGGAGTTAGCCTTTGTTCTTCCCTCTTTGTACCTGTTCTGTCCATGTGCAGTGTTCCTCACTGGTTTTAGTTTGTATTTCTCTAATGCTGGACATCTTTTCAGGTGCATACTGGCCACGTGTATGTGTTCTTTTGGTGAAGTATCTATTCAAACATATTGCCCATGTTTACATTATGCTGCCTGTCTTCTCGTGCTTGAATTTTAACAGTTCGTTATGTGGCTGGTTAAGAACTTTACCAGGTAAATGACTTGTTAATATTTTTTCCAAGATTCTGGCTTGCCTTTTAATTTTCTTAATGTCTTTCAATATGTTACAGTTTTCATTTTCTTCAAGTCCAATTTATCAACTTTTTAAAATGTGTTGTGCCTTTAGTGACACATGTAAGATGTCTCTACCTACCTTCCCAAATTAGGAAGACTTAATCCTTTCTTTTTTACATTTTTATGACTTTTGCTCTTACATTAAGTTACAACTCACTGGAGTTAATTTATGTGTATGATGTATGATAAAGATTTAAATTAATCCATATACATTAGGATGTCCAATTTTCCTACCATCATTTGTTAAAAATGATTATCTTTTCCCCAGTGAATTGCTTTGGTATTTTTGTTAAAGGAAAAAAAAAAGAAACCAGGTGAGTGTCGTGGTACACATCTGTAATCCCAGTGGCTTGGGAAGCTGAGGCAGGAGGATCACAAGTTCAAAGCCAGCCTCAGCAACTCAGCAGGGCTGTAAACAACTTAAAATCTGGTCTCAAAAAAATAGAAAGGGTTGGGAATGTGGCTCAGTGGTGAAGTGTCCCTGGCTTCACTCTGCAGTACCAAGAAAAAAACAAACAAAAACCATTCGACAATAAACATATGCGTTTGCTTTTGGACTCTCAATTATTTTACTATCGATCTATATTGGTCCATCTGAACGCCAGTACCACACAGTCTTCATCACTGTGGCTTTCCAGTCGTTTTTTGAAATGAGGAGGTAGTATTTTGGTAGTCTGAGTTCTCCAATTTGGTTATCCTGTTTCAAACTTATTCTGTCTACTGGGGGTTTTCTATATTCCTTTTAAGAATCATCTTGTTTATGCAAAAAAGCATGCTGATATTTTGGAAGGGATCATTCTGAACCTATTGATTACTTTGGGGAGAACTGCCATTTTAGTAATACTGACTCTTCCAATGCATAAATGATTTAAAAAACACACTTAGAAAACATCTTGCAGCAATCCATTATATAAAGCACCTTCTATTTTGTGATAGAAGGTAGCTTTAGGATGTTAAAAACGGTTTGTATACTTTCAAACACCTACAAACTTACAGAGAAGCTCAAAATAACTTTCTCCTTCTCAATCATTTGATGGTAGACCATAAGACCAAAGCCCTGTCAACCTCAAATGCTTCAGGGGTATTTCCAACAAATGTATATATTTTCCTCCAGAAACCAACTAAACCACCAAAATTTGAAAACTGATATTTCTTCCATCCAGGTTCAGACCCCTGTTCAAGTTTCTCCAGTTGTCCTGATTACATCTTCTACAGTGAAAGGATCCAGTTCAGACTCTCACGAGTCATCTTTTAGATTCTTCTGCCCATAGCAGCTGGTTCTCAGGGTTTCCTTTGCTCTGGGACACTGTTTGTGAAGATGCTTGTGAGTGAGCATCTGATGTTTCCGCACGACTGGATCCAGGATGAGCATCCTCGGCAGGAACACAGGAGTGACTGTGTTCTCCTCCCCCAGCCCATGTAGCGGCTCAGGACTCCAACACACCATGACCAAGGCGTTTGCTCTCACCACTAAGCTTCTGGTTTCTCCACCGTGAAGTTTCTCTCCCCCTTATAATTAATAACTGCTTTGTAGATGGCTACCATAAAAATTCTTGCTCATGAAGCATTGTTTTGCTCATCTTTTCATGTCTGAATAGTTGAGTATTCTCCCACCTTATTGAAAATGTTCTAAACTGTTGGAATCTTTGGATGTAAAATTTGTCCCCAATTTGACTAGTGGGAACCCTTTCCAATTAATCAGTTTTTCCTTTTGACATGGCCCCATCATTCTCTAACCATTTCCTTGCTTTCCAGATTAAAATGGCATTTCAAGGTCATCTTGTACATATCCTGCCCCAAGTTTGAAATCAGCTCCTTTGTGAAGGCATCATAGTTCATTTTAGAAGAAAATGGCATTTAATAGTTAAGACATGGTTGCTAGGTGTATTCATTGCTACAGGGGTGTGGCTGCTCCCAGGTCCTTTCAGGGACAGGGCTAGGGAATACACGAACACGTTTCATACCTACAGAACACATCTGCATTTCTAAACCTGCCAGTCTCTGCTGGAAAGCAGGCACTTGCAACATGACTAACTGCAACTCAACTTCAGAGGTGACTCTACGTACACCTCTCGCCGACATGGAGGCATCTGGCTTTCATTACCCTCATATTCTTATTTTTAATCCCCTACATGAACCCAGTCTCCCTCCACTGCTGCTGACCTCCTAAACTTCCTCTCCTGACTGGCTTCCTCCCCATGCCAGCCACCTCTTGTATGCATGCTGCGCTCCTCCCACTGGGTCCTGATGTCCTCCCTGCCCGCACAAGCCCTTCACAGCCTCCAGGGTGGTACCTACCCAAACCTACAGCCTCAGTATGTTAGTGATTGCTCCAAAACCCAAAGGCTTTCTTTCTTCAAAAGTAAGTTCTTTGGGATCTGATCCAAAAAAGGATCTAGAAAATGTGGAGGTTCACAGCTGTTACATGTTGGTTTTCATTGTTGCAAAGGCAATCATCAGAATACTGTGATTTTGAGACTTCTAAGAGAATGTGCTGGAAAGAGGATTATTCAATAAAAGTTCAGTGCAACCTGGAAAACCCCTTGAAGACATTAGCTTTTACTAATGATTCACAGAAGAACTTTCCCTTCAACCAGCACCTCCTCTGCAAAGCTTAATTCAACTAATTAGAACGCCATTGCTTTCCAAAATTACAAGATTAGATTTTGACCCAATGCATTACATATGAATGCATTAAAAACAATTGTCCCAGGAGAGCATTTAAAGAGGTGTAGTGGTGCACCCCTATAATCCCAAGTACTTTGGAGGCCGAGGCAAGAGGATTGCAATGGTCAGCCCAGTCTGGACACCTGAGTGAGACCCTCACTAAAAATACTGCAGCATATCAATTTCACAAATATGCTCATGCGTATTTATGAAATTATAAGCACACTTAGATTTGTGGGTGAAACTATATGACATTTGTGCTTGCTTTAAAGTGTCCCATTAAAAAAGGTAATAAAAATAGAAATGAACCAAAATGGATAAAATGTTGACACACGTGATGCAGATCACGGGCACCAGTACTCATTCTAGCGCGCTTGATAGACACAGGTGCGTGAAAACATGAATCTACCACGTACGCTGCAATAGCAAATAAACCGCAGAAGGCCACAGGCAGATACGCTGAGCGCGTCTTCACCAGCACCACCATTTGTTAGGTGGTGTGATTATGGACATTGTGTATATAATGTATTCCTAAAATTTCTACAGTAAGCATGCATGTATAATCAGGATAAAAATCCTCAGAAATAGCCACTTGTATACACCCTGTCATTCACTCGCTCCACAAATGCCTGATAAACCCTAGCTCTGAGCCAGTGCTGCGCTGGAGAGAGGCAGCGGCAGAGGTGAGCTCAGCCCTCAGGCAGGTCCAGGCCAAGGCCGTCCAGGTAAAGCCAGGGAGAACCAGGAGGAGGTGAGAACCCCAGCAGGTGTCACCCCCAGCCGAAGGGCACAGAAGCAAGCTCAGAGTCCCCTTGGGAAGAACAGGGCTCTGCTGCAGACACATTCAGAAGGTGGCTGCTGTCTGCAGCCTTCTCCAGAACTTGCTGGGGCTGGAGGAAGTGGAAAGCCACCACAGGGGCAGCCCTGCCCCGAGGGGTGGGTTTTTGCACCAGCTGCAGCCCTGCGTCCCCTGGAGGTGGCAGAGCCCAGGGCTGCCTGGCACTGCCAAATATATAGATGGGTAGGCATATGGCGTCTGCTTTAGAAATTCATTTACAAGGTATTAAGAAGACTCTCACCTGCAGAGGCACCAGAGGACAAATCCAAGTCCACAGTAAGGGTCCAAACAGATGGCCACTTCTCTAGAAGGGTAAAGCTCACACTGCAGCTTAATGGAACGGCAGAAGGCACTGGTGGCTGCGTGGGACATCTGCAAGACAGCGAGGCAGCCATCAATGCGTGACACGTGACATCCATGCCCCAAATGTGCCGGGCAGCATGGCTGCATTGAAAGCATGCTACTTAGCACCAAATGCCCCAAAGACACTGAGGACAGGGACAACTGTGGTCGAGCTTGGACAGAGTAGCTGCTGACACTCTCATTCTTCTTTCCATTTCTAACAAACACTACACACTCAAAACTGCCTGACCTCCAGGACCTAACAACGCCAGCAACTGAAACAGTGCTGTTTCCCATTTCAGCAGCAGGTTGTATCTGCAGGGCCTTCCTGCGACCCCAACAGCCTGAGAGAGGACCACGAAGGTGTCACTGTTCATGCCCACCTCTACAGGTACAACTGTGCCTTCTGACACTCCCGGATCTGCCTGCAATGCACAGGTGGCCTGTGGTATATCTTTGATGAACCCCCATCTTCATGTCTAGGAAATGGGGGCTCAGAAAGGAACAAGTTTGCTTAAGGTCATGTCAGAGTTGGGAACAGATCCCTAGCCTTTTTACAGTGACCATCCTGTGAGCCAGCACCCAAACCCAGACTCGCCTCCAGCATCGAGGCCACAGAAGTGTGTTCCCTTCTTCCTGCCCAGCAACAGACCCAGTGTAGTAAGTCATGTGAGTTATCTTGAAACACTGTACAATGTATCTAATAAATCAGTATTTTCCACAGGGGTTTATCTAGCGAATAAACTGAAGAGAAATGGAGAAAGGCAACAGACAACATGTCACAAGCAAACCTGAAGCTGGAGCCAACCTACACAGAGGACCAGTACAAAGCTCTGTAATAATTAGGGGGTACAGCCACACGCCTACCTCCCCATCCATCCACCACCCACTGCAGCCAAAGATGCGGGCAAGTGAGGGGCGTCCGGCCACTGCTACAAGTTCCGCCCAGGACAGGGCTTCATTACGGATGTTTCACCGAATTCATGCAGGGTGAGGCAGAATTACTCTGGATTATAAAATGAAAGTCCTTCTTTCCAGCTTGCTTTCAGAGCCCGGTTTTTTTTTTTTTTTTTTTTTTTTTTTTTTAACAGGAGAAATGAGGCTGGCTTTACAAAAACATTCCTCTAAACTCCTGCCTCCCCGGAAGAAGGGCTAGTAAAATCCTCATCCAGCATTCCCCATGTACTCAAGACGAGCCACGAAGAAAATCTCTGTGCAACTGCGGCCCTGGGCAAGGCACTACTGATGGCTGAAAGCCGAGTCCTACAGCTCAACTGGGCAAATGCTGAAACGCCCACTAAATGCTTGTTCTCCATCAGGCCCTGGGTCAGGAGCTAGAGACGTGAGGCACCACCTGCCCTCAGGGGCTCATAATGCACCGGAAATTCAGACACTGCTGCTGAATCCAAGATCCATCAATGTTTGGACAAAAGTGTACAGTGTTAAGGACAGCGGAGAGAAAGGTGCTCGCGTCACCCTGGCTGGGAGGCAGTCAGCCTGATGGGTCTCGCATCTTGAGGATGACTTCAACACAAAGGAGAGTGGAACAGATGGAGAAAAAAGCACTGAGAAGTTGCCTGCTCGATCTCCATGCTTAAGCTCATCCCCATGCTGAACCCTGCTCACGACAAACCAAGGAGCACAACTTGGGATGCTTTTCTAGAACCCGGCAGAAAAACCACCAATGCTTATTAAGGCACTCAGACTTGGATGAAGAATTAGTTTTCAAAAAATCCAAATCAACAAATGTATTCACTTATTCAACTTATTCAAGCTACTCTAAAACATGAGTAGCGACTACTTCACTGAAGTCAGATTTTATTAAAAAAAAAAAAAAACAAAAAAAAAAACAGGGTGTGACCATCCTGTGAAACTTTTAAAAAACTGCCAGTATTACTTAAAACTCAGTCTTTGGTGCAAAATTGGGACACACAGAACACTTGTGAACATATGCTAACATGGTGGTAATGATCACACAGTGAAATGTGCTATCCATGGGAAGGGACCACGGATGAGGTCAACTCCACCACAGTTTATTTGGGGAAGCACTGTGTGATTTGTCTTGGACAGATCTGCCTTTCAGTGCAGTTGTGATTTGGATAATGTTAAAATAAATGTCCAAAAACAGTTTAAGTCATTAAGAAAGAAATAAGCACCCATTCTCTGGGCAGACATCAAGTAACAGCACTGGAATGCTGTCCCAGAGGATACACCGCATGCTAAAGGAGAGCCAGGGTTCAGTATCCTCTGGGGAAACCCATAAGCAATTAATCTGAGCTCCACTGTAGAAGGGTTCTTTATATGACCTCCCTATTGATCTTGAACAAATGTATATCTAAGTCTATGAGAAGCCTTCAGCACAAAGCCAAGTTTAAAATAGGTAAAATTATAAAACTTCAAGGTCTAAACATATTCATAGGTTTCATTCAAAATTAGACATTCTTCACTCATTATTCAGGAAGCAGTTTAGTGGATATACTTGTCCCTTTTTTGTCTGTGGTACTGGGGACTGAACCAATGAGCTACATCCCAACCCTTTTTAAAAGTTTCATTTGGAGGCAAGGTCTAAGCTTGTCCAGACTGGCCTCAAACTCACATTCTTCCTGCCTTAGCCTCCAAAGAAGCTAGGATTCCAGGTGTCAGTCACTCCGCCTGGCTGTCTTTACTTTTATGGTGTGTGACTCAATGCCCAATAACATTTTTGTCCAAACTGAAATTCAATTTAGTGAGGACCTAAGCAACTTAGCAAGACCCTGTCTCAAATTAAAAAAAAAAAAAAAAAAAAAGGGGGCTGGGGATTGGCTCAGTGGTTGAATGCCACTGGATTCAATCCCCAGTATCAAAAGAAAAAGAAATTCTTCCTAGGAAAAATGGCCACTTCTATAATCCATAGACCATTAGGGATAAAGTCCTTCTGTCTGGAACAGGTGATGCGCTGCACAGTTGCGACTTGATTCTTGGCCTCTCAGGACTTAAAACACACAGGTTTTTCATTAACTGACATCAAAAGACATTTCACAGGGCTGGAGTGGTGGCTCAGGAGTTGAGTGCTTATCTGGCATGTGTGTGGATCCTGGTTCAAACCCCAGCACCACATACACAACTAAGAAGAAAAAAAAATTGACTGTCTCTTTAAAAGAAGACATGTCACTTCAGGTGCTCATCAAAGTAAAAGGCCAACAGTTTAGGAAAAGCTGTTGTAAGTTTAAAAGGAAGTCTACCTATTCATCTGTGGATTTTTTTTAGACTATATAATTTATCAAGTGGAATAAACAGGAAATAATAAATACAGATCACACTGTTTCCTGCGGAAGTATCTATTGAATGAAGATTAGATATAACCTCTGCTTCAGTAGGTCTTGAAAACAAAAGTATGCATTTCTTGGTTCTGATGTCAGGAAGCTCAAAGCTAACTTTGGTGCTACAGTAACCAATGTATCTCTGAAAAGTATTTCTTCAAAACAACTTCTGAAAATTATTTAATAATCTGGCACACCACCTCCAAGTACCCCAAGTCCACCAGGCTGAGTCTGAGAACCGAGGTAACAAAGCGAGCTCAGCAGTCTGACCAGAGCCAGGTGCTATGGAAAAGGCTTCCCGAGGCCATGGGGAGATGAACAGTGCAGCTCTGATAGCACCTGGGCACCGTCTGACGGGTCCTAAACCTGGGTGACACAGTGGTAGCTCCATTCTTCGATGGGGAAAAGCATCAGCGTGACTTCGCTGACAGGGTGTGATGGAGTCCAGGTTTAAAAAGCAAGAAACTGCAGCGTGCAGAGATCGAGAACAGTGTGTGAGATTTGATGACCAGCAAGAAAAACACGCGCAGTATTCAATCAGGGCAAAGTGAGGCTGTGGGAACGGAACAAGCCACTGGAACACCCGAGAAGAATCGGTCAGCCTGGGGGACTGTTGGGGTCAGAGGCTTCAGCCTGCACGGAAGCATTCACACCGGTCTCACCAGAGTGCGGCACACACCAGAACGCAAACTAACTGCACAACGCGAGCTCACGCCACAGACCCCGCTTCCCACCTTTACACCAGCTAGCATCCCGGTTGTGGACACACTGAAGTCCAGGTAGGCCAACGTGTCGGGGTTGGAGGGTTTGTAGATCTGAGCAGGTCGCTTCTTTGGCAAATCATCTGGAGAACAAAAGAGCTGTCAGGATATCTGCTCTACTGGAAGACTGCACACACTCATCCAGCGCGCTTGGGTACTGACCTGTGTCCAGTATGAGGGGCCAGGTCCTGACATCCACAGCTGCTGCTGCCTCCCTGGACCGCAGCAGTTTGCAGATCAGCTGTGTTGTCATTAGACAGGCAGAGCGACTCACCTGAGGACCAGAGAGCAGAGTAGAGTGAGCAAATGCAACCCAAAACTCAACTATGTGCTCATCCCACGTGTGCCTGAGGATCGTTAAAGCCACGCAGTCCAAGGGACAGATGAGGCTCCCAAGAGTACTGCTTCCTCTCCAAGAGCTGGCTGAGATGCACAAGCCAGGAAGCTGACCATGTGCATATACAGGCAGAGAGCCAAGGACTCAGATCCACACACCTGCACTTTCCCCAGAGCCAGTGGCATCCAGGGTTAGGATCACAACCAGAAAAGAACCTGGAAGCCCACTGCTCCCAATTCAGCTCTGTTCCATGAAAAACAACACCCATAGCCACAAGAGCAAATACCTTCTAACAGGAATAATGGCCAAGGAAGTACCCCAACATGACCAGAGAGAGGGTTTACTCACGGCACAGGACAATGGCATTCTCTGCTCCCAAACTAACTTAGCTCCTCGTGCCTCCTACTCTAATAAGGGAAAATATGTTCAATTTTTTTTGGGGGGGGTACTTGGTATGCAACTAGGGCCTCAATCATGCTAGGCAAGCACTCTACCACTGAGCCACATCCCTGGGCTTTTCATAAAATTTTATTTTTATTTTGAGACAGGGTCTTGCTAAGTTCTTAGGCTGGGCTCAAACTTGTAATTCTCCTGTCTCAGCCTCCTGAGCCACTGGGATTACAGGTATGTCAATGTGCCTGGCTCCTACTCTCAAGCTTCCTCAGATGTTAAAAGAAAAATTAAAACAAATCTATGATCCCGAAAAGGCATAGGAAACTTAAATTTTGAAGGAACTTAAAAATAATCCACTGCAATTTCATTTGGTTTGCTCAGTGGGGTTTGGTGGAGAAACTTGAACCTTGCTTCTCAGGCTAGATCACAAACTTGCTGCATGCAGAGAGAACTTCCTGTCCTGTTCCTTTGATTACCCCTCACATACACATGCACCCACAGCTGGCCACTGCCCTGGAAGACTCCAGGGCCTGTGGCCTGGGAGCTCCACACTCAGATCCAGCAGGTCAAGTGCTCAAACGCTTCCAGGCATGGTTTCCAGGCAACGGTTACCTCCACGATCATCTTGACAGTCGGCAGGGTCGTGGCGATGTTCTGTGGATGCGGAGGTCGGACGGTTATTGGCACACAGCCTGCATACAGGCAACCGTAAAACGCCGCGATGAGGTCTATTCCTGTACCACGAGGAAAACAAACCTACTTGAAGCAAAACACTATTCGCTACCACCACTGCTGGCAGCCTAAGTGCTAGTCTAGTTGACATGGGTCAGGGAACAAGACAACCCTGCACAAACCCCTTCGTCCCTGTGGGTGGGGGTCAACGGGGTTGGCCACTTATGTTTGGGTAGACAATAACAGCAGCCTCGCAGTTTACTTCCTGGGTCACTTCTCCATGGAAATAGTCAACCTCGTAAAATCTGGTAACAACCTCACTATTTCTGAAGTTTGTTAGTTATCTAATAAAACAAATCTAGATACAAAACTTCTGTAAGCGTCTCATTTGAGCCTCATAACAGTAGGATAACAGGGAGTCTTGTCCCTGAGCGAGTGGGGATAACTAGACACAGATGAGCCCTGTTGAAGTCCAACTGGATTTGGGTTTTGGCAGCACTCAGCAGGTCTACTCAGCTGCCAATAGAGGTGGCCAGGTGGCTCCTCACACAGTTGCCGCCCTCGCAGAGCCCCTGGAGTGGGACGCGAGCCCTTCCCCCTCACCTGGTGGGTAGACCAAAGCTACATGGTCTCCATCCTGCAGGTGCCCCCGCTCCATCAGCATCACGGCTATCTTCTCAGCACGCTTATGAAGCTGCACGCAGGTCAACGAGCTTGCTATGGTACCCTGGGTAGCGCAAGAGCGGAGGTTAAGGTGCTTGTACTATAAAGCTCTACTCACAGTTCAGACCTCACGCGCTTATTCAAAGATTGTCAGTTTGGTGGTTTCTATTATGTTCAGAGTTGCACAACCATCATCACAGTCAATTTTACAGTATTTTCCTCATTCCTTCCCCCATTATCCAACACATCCCTGTATGCGTTAGGAGTCAACTCCCTTTTCTTCCAGTCACATAAGCAGCAAGGCAGCGAAGAGGCGTCCACATATATCAACATGAAGTATTTTAACCACTTATCAGTTAAACAGCTCAATTTCTAAAACCCCAGTAATTGTGTGAATTGAGTATGATTATCACAGGCGGTAGGAATTATTAGTGAAACTGCAGAATTCGTACACTGAACAATAAAAACAGATTAAATATGCTTATTAAGAAAGATCCTGGGCCGGAGCGATGGCTCAGGGTTTGTGGTGTTTACCTGGCATGCGCTGGGATGCGGGTCTGAACCCCAGCACTATATGCACAGCGGAGCGTTGGAGCAGTGGGGGCCGCAACAAAAACTACATTAATTCTTTCCCTATCTTAAAAAAAAAAAAAAAAAAAAAAAAAAGCTCCCTAGCAATTCAGGAAGTTGAGGTGGGAGGACTGCAATTTCAGAACCAGCCTCAGCACCTCCAACATAAAAAGGGCTGAGGATGTGGCTCAGTGGTTAAGTGCCTCCCTGGTACCCCACACTCAAAATCAAGGACATTACAAAGAAGAAAATGCATAAAAATACCTGAAGGGAAACAAAGCAGCCACTGCGTTTTCATGTGGGTTTTTAAAATGACAAAGAAAACACCTTTGGGGTAAAAAAAAAAATAAATGTGTTGTCAGAGAAAATTAATTCCAAGAGAAGTACCAGGAAATACCAATATCTGTGGGATTCCCTGTTTAAACTACAGAAGTAGTACACTAAATTGCAATTATAAATGTTCCACTAGAGATTTTCCTGAGGCTGCATTTCACAACCATAGTTCATCTGCTTCATTCCCGATGTAAAGGTCACTGTCCATCGCTGTTGTATGCACCTCTGCCTTGGGATCCAACTCCGTCTTCAAGAACCAGCAGGGTAAAGGACGTTTCCGTAAGCAACAGGCAATTCTGGCTAGCAGTCTGTGGGCTATGGAAGACTCTGGAAGCTGAACAGTGACCATGAGCGGTGTAGGTTGTAAGGAGGCGACTTAAGACACGGGAGCTGGCGGGGTAACAGGAAAGCCCGACAAACGTGCAGACTCTCGCTGACTAAACCCTGACAATCAAAGGCTCATGTAGAAGTCCAAAGCAAGCTGAGTTGAACAGAGCCAGGTGGAAAGAGATTGATGCATGGACCAAAGTTACCAGCACTTCCAGGCCATGAAGGCAACCCCAGGAAGAACACGGCCCAATCCTCTCTCAAACAGCTCCTGCAAGAGGCCCACGCAGGTGGAGTGGATGGGAGGGGCCTGGGTGGAGTGCAGGAGATTATTCTGGAAAGCATTAAGGTATGTGTGCAGAACCTGACACAGAGCAAGAACGCTAACCCGACAACTGGTCACCTTGGGTGGCCAAAGCCTTGTCTTTGCTGACCTCTGTCCAGAGCCAGGCCACACAAGGCCACCTGGGTAAAGGCCGAGTCGGCCTTCGGCACCTCCACACTGATGCAGCCATTGGTTTCTTCAGTGCAGGAGGTGGCTGGTGCACACCCCTGAACGGAACCTTCCCATTACACACACTTCTTGTAGTCATTGACCCTCAGAGAAGGTTAAAAACAAAGTGGAAGACCCAGGAAGCAGAATATAGCAAAGACAGGCCAAAACCAAAGCCAGTCTAGGAAATCTGGACAACAGGTCAGAATTCGGAGCTTTGGAGAGCAGATGTCCTGAGCAGGGACTCACAGCGACCACACCTGCCCACATGACCCCACACATGCCCCTTGACTCGGGCTTCCAGGGAGCTCTGCAAAGTGACTATGCGACAAAGAGATGGTGGGGGACCCCACCCAATTCCCCCCTTGACACTGGAATGTGGGGTCTCTTTATGAGGAAAGTCAGTCTACCAAAGCATTGTGGAAAAGGGGCGATCTTCATGCTTGGTGTGTGGAAGCTCATCTCAGAAGAACGCAGCAGAACTGGCTCACCCTTCTGCTCCCTCTGCCATGCAGGCTTCTGTCTCTAGCCACTGCCCACGTTGTGCCCACCAGAGCCTCTGGCTCGCACAAGTTCTGCATCTAATCCCACCCCCAATTCTCAGGGAGAGCTCAGCAGAGCTTGGAGAAAGCATTAATGTTCCCCCAAAGCTTCAGGTCCTAAAATCTAACCCCAGCTGTGAGAAGAGGGTGGAAACAGTGTATGCAGACAGTTTTTGCTTAGTATTAGTCATTAGGGTACACCAATGGAATCTTGGTGGCTTTGGAAGAGGAAGAGACCAACACACCCACATGCGCTCCTTCTCCTGCCATGTGAGGTTCCAATGTGCGTGAAGACTCTGCCAGCAAGAAGGCCATTTCCACAGTCAGCCTTCCACCTTGCACCTCTATAATCATCAGTCAACACAAAACACCATTCTTTATAAAGAAGACCACCTCAGGGATTCTGTTACAGCAACGAAAAGTGAAAGAATACACCCACCATCAATAACCAGCTTTTTGTCAAATGATAAAGCCTATGATATCAGGGCTTGAGATTTGAGAAGCTTAGAAGACTTAACCAGCAGCCAGGGGTGCATTTCAAAACATATTTTGATTGTACCTCATGAAAATCAAGAATGTGAAATGTCATCTGCATACTGTCCTTCAACCTTTGACAACCCTCTGAAGCACAATTCTCACAACACTCTTTGCCATTTTACCCTGTTCATACAAAAGGACTGGTAAAGCCCAGGCACACCGATGATGGGCAGGGAAGTGGCTCCTTGCATGGGAAACAGGTTCTGAAATCCGTGTATGAGACAACTGAAAATTAATCAAAGTTAACCCAGCCCCTCAAGGAGGTGCTACCCTGGAAAGAGGCACACTGGGCTGTCATCAGATGAACACCAGGCGGGGACTCTGCTGCAAGTGAACAGTGATGTGCCAAGTGAACAGCGGTGTCCCCAGACACTGGGGTGACTCTGTCGGCAAGGGCTCATGGTGACGAGCACGGAGATGCGGGATTCCTGTGCATCCTTCCTCAGCACGCTGAGGCGTGACCCATAGGACAGGTTGCAGCCTGGGCACCAATCATGAGCCATTCTTCCATTTCTCAGAAAAGCTCTGCATGAGTGATCAGTAAAGCAATGGGCGTTTAGTCTCAGGAAACGGCCACCATTTTTCTAGCAGCTTCAACATTCATGGGAAAAATCGTGGTTTCCACATTGCAATCCAGTGCCTGAGATTTCTAGGTGAGGCAATCTCTCTACAGAAATCAGGGCCGCTTCTTCCTAAAAGGAGTCTGGGAGGTTTTCCCGACAGAATGGTACCGCAGAGAAACCCCACCAGTCAACCCTGCTCTACACAAGTATCAGTAAGAAAGACTGAATCTGCAACCATTTAAGAGATTTACATTCATCAAATAAAAAAAAAAAATCAGAAGAGTTGCCTGGGGTTTCTGTTAACAAATAACCACCCCGACCCCAAGCCCCAAGCTTCTGCACATAGAGTTTCAGGAATGCAACGACTTATATCCCCGTGCTACTAGGAATCTTGTGTGAAGACTCACATCTGCTGAGTGGGCTATGAAAAGAACACTAATGAACCGCACAAAACCAAACCAGGAAACAGCACCTTACTAAGGAGCCTAATGGCTCAGGAAGCCCACGACCAAGGGCAGCTGGCGAGAAGTGGCCCAAGTCATAACCAATACGAATACTCTGACCAACACGGAGGCACTCGCATGCTGGAACGATGTCACTCAAAAGGTGAAGTGACTCATTACTGGAGTCAGTATCACCTGCTTTCGCTTAGGGTTTGATGCTTTTAGAAAACAAGTATATTTGCATTTTGTTTCTCTTCGATACTGAATTTGAGCAGGAATTACTCTACAAGAACCATCAGATGCTGCTGCTCCGGTCCAGGTCCAGCAGCTACAGACAGTACACAGAGCAGGGAACTGCTGGGGTCTGAACCTCTCACAAGAGCAATGAAGGTGATGCTGTGACCCTGCAGAAGAGCCCAGGACGGTACGTGGGAGCCTGACAAAACAGATCTCATCTCAAAGGAGACGGCAGCCTCAGACTGTACTTTCTGCATGCTTATCTAGAGCACATTTACTAACGGCTCCAAGCTCTACAGCTTATCCACCTGATTTTCTGTTCTCATTGAAACATGTTTAAAGCCCATGAGTCATCTCTAAACAGCTTCCCAAGAGGTCCAGAGACTGGCAAATGACTGTGATCACAGGGGTTCCAAGGCACAGGTCACATCCATATGGCCAGACTGGCTGGACGGGATGCCAAGCATGGTGCTCTGGTACCCGTCACTCCAGGTCACTCCAGTGAGCAGTCCGAGGGATCTTCCCAGGTGGACACAGTGCGAATTCCTCATCTTCTGCACACTTTCACAAACACGCCTCCACCAGTTTTGGATGGGTGTCCACGGGGCTCCACCACTTCTTGAACTACTGTGCACACTTGAGTTGTTCAGATGCAGTCGTTTACTGGCCCTATGGTCACAGGCAGTGTGGAATTTGAAAGGGGATTTGGACGTCCCCCAGCCTGTGCTGCTGACGGTGAGGGAATTCAGGGAGACGAGGTGGTACTTTCAGGCCAAGGCACTGGAGGGTTCATGTGCACAGCACAGGAGGCTGGTACATTTTAGTCTACAGGTGATACTGGAAGTTCCTGGGGAGCTATTTGGACTACAGAAAAGGAGAAGTAGATGCCCAGGAATGCACATGGAAAGTTGTGTTCAGAAAGGGGATCCTCGTCTGTATTCATCGGCTGAGGATGGTTCCAGCGTGGAAGTAGAGGAAAAGTGAGAGGAGGGTATTTCAGATACAAGCTCTGGTTTAGACCACCTGGCACCTGCAGGCAGGAGGAACTTGTGGGCTGTGATTGTAGGGAGCTCCTCGCAAGGGAGGGGAAGATGGGCATCCCTGTTCTTAAGAACTCTTCCCAGAAAAGGTCTGTAGTAGACACAGTGAGAAATGGACCCCCAGCACCAACTCAGCCCATGTGACAATTTCATGATAAGCACTGCTATGGTGGAGGAGGGAGAGGGGTCATCCAGATGAGATAAACCACATACACAGAGCAGTCTGGTAACTAGAAACCCAAACTAGAGTTTCAGGCAATAATTAGTTATGTTGTTAGCATTTCCCTGAATTTGCCATTAATCTACCGCTTCAAATGGCAAGCGGTGCCTTTATGTTCGAAGCTTTTGATAATAGCAACTCTAAAGAACTTTGTAAAGAGTCATCAGTGCCTACATCTGCTGGGATGACCTATATTTAAAATCTATTTTTCAAGCTGTTTTCATAGCAACAAGAAAAGTTAACAAGTGTATTAAGACTTGCATTTAACTTTTACTGTTAGTATTTGCTCATAGATAAGGCTGTAATGCCACAGAATAATATTTAATGACTGAATTTCCAATGGGAAATAGAAATTTTATATTTACAAGGTAGAAATGACTTCATTCTTAGGAGCCTATAATTAACACGTAACTTCTTATATATAAAAAAGTAGCTTAGTAATTAAAACTACCTTATAGGTCTGGTGTTATTCTCTGTAGATATTATTAATCACTCATTTTCAGATAGGAAATATTGCAAAAAGGGCTGTGAAAATATCTACATACAAATAAATACATAGGTACATAAATTCATTACATTTAAAAGCAATCCTGAAATGAAAAAGTCTCAATAGCAATGAACTAAAGGGATTCCCAAGAGACCGAAGGGAAAGAATTAAGTCAGGAATATTATAAAGCAGTAAAAGCTTCCTTAACAAGACCCCTAAAGCTCAACAAATAAAACCAAGAATGTCACTCCAGTCAGAATGACAATCAAGAACACAAGTAATAGCTGGGAGGCAGTAACACACATCTATAATCCCAG
This sequence comes from Aplodontia rufa, assembly GCA_004027875.1. NCBI lineage: Eukaryota > Metazoa > Chordata > Mammalia > Rodentia > Aplodontiidae > Aplodontia > Aplodontia rufa. The sequence continues at coordinate 17,824 of PVKS010001392.1, read as the reverse complement.
AGACTTGGAAGGCTGAGGTGGGAGGATCACCAAGACAGGGGCCAGCCTGGGCAACTTAGCAAGATCCTATCAAAAAATAAAAAGGGCTGGGGAGGTGGCTCAGAGGCCGAGTACCCCTGAGTTTCATTTCAGTACAGGGGTGGGGGTGGGGAAGAGTAACAGTAATTACTATTGAGAACGTATAGAAAAAAGGCACATCCATACATGGGACTGCAAATTAGCACAATCACTCTGGAAAGCAGCATGGAGGGTCCCCAAAAGACTCAGTATGGAACCACCAATGTCACCCAGCTATCCCACTCCTTGGCGTTTACTCTCGATAACGCAAATCAGCATACGAAGGTGACACATGCTTATAGCAGTGCAATTCACAATAGCCAAGTTAAGGAAAAAGCATGAGTGCCCACCAACAGACAGATAAAGAAAATATGGTATCTACACACACAATGCAGTTTCAGTCAGCCATAACGAATGAAATGACGTCATTTGCTAGTAAATGGATGAAACTGGAGAACATAAATGAGGCAGACTGAAAGTCAAGGCATGAACATTCTCTCTCCCACGTGGAAGCAGAAAGTAAGAAATAAAGAAAAGTAGGAGTTCACGAAAATCGAAGGGAGAACAGTGGAGTAGAGGAAGGGGCGGGGAGGAACTGCAGAAGGAAACTGGCCAAGTCACGCTACGTGTGTGCATGAATCCATCAGTGAACTCCATGTGATGTTTACGTATAACGCATCGAAACAACAAATGGAAGAACAGTGGGGCGGAGGGAGGAGATGGAGGAGGGGAAGGAAAGGGGAGGAGCTGGGGATCGAACTGCAGCAAATTACATGCATTTATGTCAACACAAACCCCACTGTTACGTATAACTAATGCACTAATAAGACATCTCTAACACACACACACACACACGCGCGTGCGCAAGAGCACTCCCAGGCCCAGGAACCACTTAAGATGCAACAAGGTCAGCGACTGCAAAACACGAATTTGGTGTGCCTCACCCGACAGTTGAGAAGCGTGTACAGCACGTGGTCCGGGGTGGTCTGGGCTCTCCACTGCAAGACCTCCGAGAGGAACAGGAACTGCAACAATGCATTGATGTCAGGGTCAGACCACCACAGTCTGGACTGGGCAATCTCAAAATTAAATTGAACTGTGCAAGGGCTTTCTAGTGCCTTAAAATAGTGTACTCCCCACACAGGAACGAGGACATTTGGTTTTAGGAAAATCTCCGACAAACACATCATCAACAGGACAAGCAAGTGCTTGTGATGTTTTCTGCAATGATACAAAATTCACTGCTCCTGATTCCCACTGACAACTCAGAGGGCCAGGGTTGTACCCTTAGTTAGGGGCGTCCTCTGGGTGTCTGAACAAGGATGGAAGAACTTTCACTCCAGGTATTAGCAAGAGCTACATAGCAAGATCTTCCTCCTGGGCTTGCCAGATGCGATACTGATTTCTATAGGCTTCAGTGAGAAAGTTGACCTAACGTACTAAAAAAGGCTTTGAGAATGGCTACTCCCCAATGCTATCAACTGCCTCGCAAACTACACAGACTGCGTGCACCATGTTGACTCAGTCTAGTAAAAAGCGTGGCCCTATTTCATGCCAGGACAAGCAATAGCCATGAATAACTCTAACCTCTATTAATAATCCCTGTTAATGATGAGTGGGTGGGGCCTGATGATCAAGTGCTTTAGGAAAGCAAATTGATGTTACTACACTGGCTATGTAGTAAATGGTTGATCTTGCCACTTTTCCTAACAGCCGACCCAGGGGATTGCTTTTGGCTGTGAACAAGACCTCTCTTTGTGAGCCCTAGGCTTGTCAGGGCTCATAGATACACAGGACAAGTTCTAGGCTGTGAGGGGTGGAAGTGGGATGGAGAGCGCCTCCCAAAGCTGCAGTAAGAAGGTCTCCCAGCCAGAGACCAAAGGAGAAAAGCCTGGAGACAAGATCGTCACGAGGCAGGGTGACTTCACATCACTGCTGACAACCAAAAGTAAGTGGCAAAGGGACCTACAACAAGACAAGGATCCCCAAACATCTCGGTTCTGACATTGCTTACCTGTTTCTGTGCCACTAGCAAATGTTTAACAAGTCCTATCCCCTAGTAAACACATTTTCCTTATAAAAGTACATGGGCATGTTGTGGAAGACAGAGGGGAAGTAGAGTAAGATCATTGAGGATGTCAAATCGGGAGTGGACGTGGAACTGGCACAGGGGAGGTCCCAGGGATGCTGGCTCCGATGGACGGAACACAGGCGAGGACCAGGCTGTGGCTCTTACCTTTCGGGCCTGGTCATTGTCTTCTATCTGACCCAGGTCTCTGCCACTGGCTTGGGCAATCCTCTTCCCAGACACCAGGTTGCCCACCATCACAGAGGCGGGGCCAATTTCTGGAAATAAACAGACACAGACTTCATACAAAAATGGACTTTCCTAAAACATGACTTCTCACTTTAGTGATCAGTTTACTCTAGGAAAATCCTTCCAAAGGCCTGGCTTCGAATAAATCTTAGAACGGGTTTCAAAGGAATCAGTAAAATGATGATGATGCTAAATACAAATAAGTCTTGATTAGGGATTACGCAGAAACAATGCTTCCATTGCACAGAAAAATCCCTCCAGTGTCCCACCAAGCTGATCTTCAAGTGAGTGTGAAGCCAGGAGTTCTGATACATATTCGCAGTGGTAATTACAGAAATTAATAGAGGGCTGGGGATATGGCTCAGGGCAAAGCATTTGCCTGGCACTCTGAGACCCTGGGTTTGATCCTCTGTACCAAGCAAAAACAAACGAACAAAAACACAGAAGACAAATAATAGAATTTAAAAACATTATGTACTTTGCTCCTAAGCAGTTAAAGACTTCCAGATTGTGTCTGCAGGTGGCCTGGCCCCCTCCCAGTCTCGCTTCTCATCTTGAGCATGAACTGATGATGCCCCTCTCTCCTTTTCTTGGCAACTCAGGGCTGGGCGAGTTGATTCCTCTAAGCAGCCAAACTTGGAAATGGGCTATACTGGTTTAAACCTTTCTTTCTTTCTTTTTTTTTTTTTTTTTTTTTTTTAAAGAATTTAAACTAAATGAGAAAACTATCTTGAGAGGACCTGGGCTTTCACAGGCCCTTCATGATTCTCCATCACTGAGTGACCCCCACCCTGAGGTTTTACTGTTTGCACTCTGAGGTTGAGTCTGGACCTTATATTTCTCTTTTCCTACAAAGACTTAGGACTTCATTTCCCCCAAATGCTGCTGCATCTCATTTAGAAAACCCGTTCTTCACAAGCACGGATTTCTCCATTGTGAGGTGAGCAGGGTGTACCACGAGCACTCTGGCTGCACACCTGAGAAGTTGAAGTTGAGATACACACGCATCTGAGATCCACAGTGAGTCTCTTCTTCCACACTTCTCAACTTTACCTCCAGTGTTACTCGACTCCTACCACACAACCCTCGGCAAACTCACACAAGGCACGAGGAAAGACGTCTCATCTCAGCACCAAGACACACGATCCTGAACAAGAGCCCAGGCCTGCCTTTTTGATGCTGGAGCTCTGGGCACCTGCTCAGACTGCATCCTCAAACGATTCTAACAATCTCCCCAGGAAATGTGTGGCTGCTGAGTTGTGCCGAAGCTTAGGTGTGACAATAAGTGGCCAGCTCACGGTGGGTGAAAGATCTTCTAACACTATTTGCTCAGTTTCATGATCTCATATATACACTGTTCTTAACCGAACAGTAGAAAAGGCAACTGGGTGGTCTACAAACTTCTAAGTTTTAAGGGGGCTTCATTTCAAGCTTCAGTGACCCCTTTCACATAGAATCATTTTAGATGTTTACTCCAAAAGAGCCTTCAGGGATCATGTAGGCCAATTCCCTCAACACAGGAATGGGCAACGTCGTCCAGTCACATCGCTGGCCATCAGCAGAGCGGGGCATGTCTTCAGGCCCCTGGCAGGTCTTCGGTTTAGGGGCCAATAAGTATTGAAATTCTTTGAAGGCACAGAATTACATTACCTCTTAATTTAACAGATGGGACATCAAATATATATGTATCATGTACATATAAACGCGTACATATACATGTAAATATAAGCACATACATATGTAAAATTTCTTCTTTCTTCAAAGTTATTACATACAACTTTATTCAATGAGCTGCAGTATTCAACAGTTCCACATCTGCTGGGTCATTCTCCCCCCCCCCCCCCCCCCAAATGAGTGGCTGTCCTCAGGTACCTGACATCTGCCCACCAACCCTGGCATCAAGGCCTCCCTAGTTACTGGGTTTGACGCCTGACAGGTGAGCTGAGACCTGCAGCTATGACATCATGTATTGATTTTATATGTGATCTTCCGACAGCACAGAGCTGTCCTCAATGAGCCTTCAGCTTCAGAAGCACCGGCTTCTTGACCTTTAAACTTCACAAGGTCACCTGTTCTGTCTCACCAACAGGCCATGTCCTGGAGAGGTGTGAGCAGCATCCATGGGCCTCAGGACCCAGCCATACATGGAGAGGCCACCAGATGAGGTTTCTGTTTTTTGCAGTGCTAGGGATGGAACCCAGGGCCGTATAAGAGCTGGTCAAGTACTAATGTTTTCTGAACCAGCATACACATCTGCTACAAAGTACACTATATTCATGCGCAAGCGCAGTTAGTAACTGTCAGCACCTCTAGGCTGACTTGCTATAAAACTGTCCAGGGTTTACATTTTTTAGCAGATGGTGGCAAATGGACCCAAGCTAGATTAAAAGAAAAAAGGTGGTGTTGTTAGTATGTAACAGTACTTAGGACACAGACTGGTTAGCATTCTGTCTGCACGTTCTAGCTGGGTAACTTTAGATCAACTCCTGAATCTCTTTCTGGCTCATCTGTAAAATGGGGACAAGAGCACCCCACTTAGTGCACGTTAGCCCTGGAGGCCCTGGGCCCTCTGCCATCATGTAGGCAAAAGAGTACCTAAGTATTCTTGTAATCCACTTGCTTTGTTTGATTAGTTGCTGTGAGAATCAAGCCAGATAAAGGGTAATGTGTTCCCAAACTGCCACACTCTAGGCAAACTTGTGTGACAATGTTAACAGTAACCTAAGTGCTCTGCCTATGGCTCAAGCCTTTCCCCAGGTGTCATCTGCTCTGATCCCTGAGTGAGTCACGGTACACACCTAAGGATGTGTTATTCATATTCTCCCAACAAGGAGACCATGATCCTAAGGGGTTCTGGGCCTTGCCAAAGGCCACTCTGCCAGAGGCTGTGCCAACTCTCATCTGCACCTAGTGCTGATGTCCCCCTCTCAGGCTGGGTACCTCTTTCATCCCAGGGTCTCTCCACAGGCCTAGTCCTGCGCCATCCCAGCCATCTCAGGCACAAACACACCTCTTGGGAGGGGATGATTATTGCACAGGAGCATGTTGGCCCTGTGGGAATCAGGAATGCAGAAAACCCAGATGCCCCAGATACGGCTTCTGCTGAGCGTGGGGTTCAGAGAGGCCATCTGAAGTCATGTACAAGCCACGCGGGGCTGTTAGACATACCTGGTTGCTTCTGTCGAGGTTTAGGCAAGTTTGTGACACAGGTGTGGGGGCACATTAGGACGTTGCAGGGGTGAAGGGAGCCCTCCAGGAAGAGCTGCTTCGTTTCTGACAAATGGATCCCACCAAGTGGGGTTTTGGGAAGGGTGTTCGCTGGCACCAAGGCCAGGCAATAAACTCCAACTTGATGTATACTGTCGATTGCCTAGGGAATTAAGAGGTAATCACATTGAATAGGTATTATAAGCAGAAACATTTAGAATACTTACTGAGTAAATAGTTATACTCTAAAAACATCGTAACATGCAAAAGCATGTGTGGTCGGAACATTGCTCTGGGCGTAGGAGGGACAAGGCAAGAGTCACGGCTTACCAAACTCAGCTGAACGGTTTCACATAGGACCACAAATAATAAAAACAGAACTTATAGATAAGAAAGGACATCCTCAAGATCCCAACAAAAACCTTACTGGAGATCTCCCAGTGAGGTAGGAACCAGCCCTGCAAACTCCTGCCCCTCCCCTGGAGCTGTGGATGGTTTCCTGGACCTGCTAGAATTTCTCACCAGCAGCAGCTCTGGGGGCTGAGTCACATGGATAAGGGGCAGCCCTAACCCTCTCAGAGGGAAAGCGAGGCTGAACCCAGACAACACAAGCACCCAGGCAAGGCTGCCGACCTGGAGCACCCTGCTCATCCACTGGAAGCTGTCCTCCTCCGTGGAGTCCGGCCTCTGCTCCGCCACGATCACTATCCTTTCATCGTGAAGGACGGTCACCGAGAACACCGCTATCCTGCGGGGACAGAGAGACATGTGTGGTGAGCAGGTGGCAAGGCCTCCTGCTGCAGTGAGGATGCGCAAGCTGGCTCATCGACAGCCCAGCAGCTCCAGCAGATCCTTCACGAAGGCTCCCAGCTCCTCCACACTCACAGATCGAAGGCTGAGGCCACCCAAAAGCCTGAGAGCCTGGCTTATGAATCACCCACAACGCCCATGAGGACAACTGCCTGGCAGGTCGATCACTCACAGTGCCCGTGGAAAACGCCTGCAGCACCTGTGTGTGGTGAGGACAGGGCTGTTCCTTTCAGCATCACAGGAGGAGTCAGCTCATGATTATTGCTGCAACTGCAGACAGAGACCCTTACCATTCCCATCTTGAGTTTGCATCTGTGAGGTTTTCTGTTTGAAATTGACTGCTTCCTGCTAACTCTGTCTACCTTCAACAGTCACAGCAGAGTTGTGGCCACGTAAAACTCCAGGACAACTCTCTCTCAGTTTCTAGTTTTAAAGATAATCTGAAGTGGCAATATCGTAGCCAAGTACCTACTTTCTCCTAGTCCCACTAGATTGCCAAAATGAAACAAGGTTCAAAGGCATCTGACTTTCTTCAAGTTTGCAAGCACCTGAACTGTGCAGTAATGAGTTTAGTATTTACTAAGCCTTTGCAATATGTCCAGCAAGGCAGGGGAGAAGGAGGAAAATAACTGGAACAGACTAACGAAAGAATGAGCGTCTGCCCCTCTATGCTAAGGGTGGGTGCCATCTTTGAGTCTCTGGGACCAGCTCCAGGATAAATAACCAGCCCTTCATTTAGTGCAGTTATTTATTAGAAGTCTTTCAAATAGATATTTTCATTTAGCTTCAAGGTTAACAAAAATGTACTTGAGGGGCTCAGGAAACTTGTATAACTGTGGACAACCAGAACTAGGAGATATCTCAGCACTGAGTCCAGTTGCTTCAACTTTACAAAAGAGGAAATGGGATTCGCTTTTTAAAAATTTTTATTAAGGAGTTACTGTACAATCATAAATGTATATAAAGTAACAATGTGATATGCATTTGTTCTTAAACCAGAATTACTCTACATTGCCCGTGCCCCAGTCTCTTGACTCTATATTTTGCCCCTGCAAGTGTTATAAATGCTTAGATTGTGAACTTTCAACAATTAAATGATTGCGTAAGTATTATCTGGATTCTCAGGGGGGTAAAGAGTGTGCTACATTGTTGATTATTTCCCTATGTCTCTCCCTTTAGGAATTTATACAGCTTATAAACTCTTTATAACCAGACGGAAAACGAGATCTACAGACCACAGTACACGACATTCGCAGATGTGTGCAACTCACCTTCCTCTGTAGACAAATTTCATGGGCTCCACGGCCAAGGCTGTTGCCACGATGTCATCAGCGTTGTGTCTGCGCCCGCTGACCACCATCAGGCCGTCCATCTTCCCCACCACGAAGACAAGGCCTCCAGGCCCAACAAAGCCCAGCAAGCCTGTCCGTATGAATGGGTATTCACTGATCGGAGCCCCTGAGCTCGTCATGGGGAACACCTGGGGAAACACAGGCTCCCATCAGCCCACCCTTCGTGTGATCAGCTGGTTTAAATCCCACCGCTTCTCCTGGACACAACAGCAGCTTTCCCATCTCCAACAGCCCTGCCTATGCAGACGTCAGGGTAACAGAAGCTGGCAGACCTCAAACGTGAAATTACACTTCTCCTGTGCAGAGCAGGGTGACCTCTGCCCCGCCACCTCCGGGCTATGCACAGGGGCTCCGAGAGCCTCTGAACCAGAAACAAATTACACCAGGCTAACGGATGCCAGCTCCTCTTGAGAGACCTACATTGTGAAAGGGATAAATGGAGATCAAGGTACTTCTTTAGCAAAGGAAGTTCGTGCTAAAGTAACTGATCCCCATTCATTAAAATGCTATTTTTCCTTATTAGAACAATGCTGAAAATAAAAATATAAATAAAGAAAAACAAATGAGCTCAAACTCTAAACCTCTTCTCCTTCAGCCTTACAGCTCCAGTGTCAAGGGCTGTATTAGCTGAATTCTCGTTCAACAAAGCAATCCTGGACGTGGGCTATAACACCACTCGATTACGTTGAAAGTTCTAAATGATTAAGAACTCTGCCCCCAAGCAGTTTCTACTTTCTTTCCTACAACTTCCTATCTTGTACTACTCCTGCAGCTGGGCTTGCTTGGTAAGAAGATTAAAGTTCTGAGAGCATCATGGTGCAGCACTGGACACTGGAGACCACATGTCTATATAGACCACGTATCTATATTCAGCTCAACACACACGTATGCAAACACACATGCACAACACATACCATACCACCCCACAGACCACTCTGTGCCACTGAGATTAGTTAAAGGACTCATTGTGTATGTTCCCACAAGTTCACACCTAGCCAAGTGGAGTGGAGGCTCAGAGGCTGTGAGGGGGGTCCAGCTGGCCTCCCCAGGCAAGGCCATTCAAGCACATGCTCTTTCATTGTCCACGTGACCACTGGCACTCTCATTAAATAGGTATGAGTGAGCAAAGTGACAAAGAAAGGGTCATTTTATAGAAATGGTACTTATCCTTTTTTGAAACTGACAGTAAGGTCAAAATAACACCGATGAGCCATATTTATAAAAAATAAAAAATGGTAGGAGAGAGTGAAATCATTTTAGTACAATTTTTTTTTAAGTTACCATCTCACATCTGTTGTCTGAAGACGGAACCACAGACAGAACTCACGGCAGAGGACTCTCCATCAACCTACCTCAAAGGTGTTCTTAGTCATGCCAGAGAGGCCATAATAGGAGGTACCCGTGGCAACTGCACACACGCACAGCTCCCCGATCTCGTCTGTTCTGCACAGCTGAGGAACCCCGTCTGGCTTCACTGAACACATGATGGCTGAGAGCAAATGGGAGAACAGGGACGTGAGCAGGGACCAGGAAATGACATAGGAATGTGAACGCGGACAGAAAGGAACAGAAGCGGGATCTGCAATAAATCGCCAGGTGTCCATCTTCTCTAAATTCAGTCACAACTCTCATTTTGGCAAAATCTCAGAAACCACTGTGGCAGCACCAATCATTTCAAGGGCTGTAATTGTGATATGTCAGCTGTATTCCAGGGGAGCAAAGCAGGTAAGAGGATGATGCTGAGTGAGGCTGGGATCCTCAGCCATACATACCAGTTGCAGAGTGGCTACAACTTCCACAGTTTGAATCTTGCAAGCTAAGGAGCACGAAATACCTGCTCTTGAGCCCCTCAAGGAGCATGTAAATGTGAATAGAAGCTTCCAACGCCCTCTGGGAATCTGAACCTTTGACTTCTAACTCCCTGTCCAGGTGAACCCTTCTGAGAATCTCACCTGAGGGCTCCAGCAGGTTGTCAATGACGCTAGTCCTCGCTTGCCTTGCCACACACATCCTGATGCATGCACATCAGCATCGACCCACTGCTCACTAGGGAACCTCGAGCCTGGCATCTCAGAAAGGTGCCGTGTGCACCAAGGCACAGCAGAGCTGCTATAAAGAGCCTGGAATTCCTAGGAACCCCGAAGCTGGAGTTAAGGTGTCTAAGAAATGGAACCAGAGGAAACAGGAAGGTTAAACTCACAGTGAGAGCCACTCCCATTAAAGCTACACTGAAATGTCCTTTACCTCCAGACAGGTGAAAATAAGGTGTGATAGTTCACTGGGAAAGGGAGCGAGGAAGAGGTCCCGTCATGAGCTGCTGGCAGGATGACAAATCCTTAGTCTTTCTCAAAGACCAGTAGTAGTATCAAAATTACATGGGCATGTCTTTGGAAACAAATATCCTTTCTACAACTTTTCCACTGATTGCTCCCCACACTTATGCAAACCGAAACTTGGATGTCTTCTACTGCAGTCAGACTGCAGCAGAGACAGCGGCTCACCCAAAGGACGAGGGTATCAGTTGTTACGGCCACACTGCCTGAAAGGAAGCAGCTCTTGACGTACTAACAAGACACGGAATAAGAAGAGGTATACGGTACGCTGATATCACGCAGGCCAAGGCAGCACCCTGGGGAAGACGACACACAACTGCGTGCCCATGCGGAGTGTGTTGTTTCCACAGTCCCAGACTTTCTGAAAAGAAACCTGGGAGCTTGTGGGTACCTCATGGACACAGGCTTCCTGCTGTGTAATCTGGATCTTTCAATGCTTCCACGTTGGGACTCTACTTTAATATAGTTCTCAGGTAAATAAAGAAATGGAACCAGGTAGACCTGGTGACATTAGCCAGGGGACACCTAATTTGGAGGAATTTGAAGTATTCGCTGCGAGGCTAGAGAGAGTTTGCAGGGTAAGGAAGGCAACAGAAATACATTTACAGTAACATCTGAACAACGGGGACACTGAGGATTGGCAGTGGCTTTTATGCTCCACACGTGGCAAGCAAAATGGCAAGAGGACGTTTGGTGAAATCCCAGCCCAGCCCCCAGGAGCTGGGGACCAGGAGCTCCACCCCTGTGAGCCTCGACAGGGTGGCATGGCCTGCTACCCAGCAGCTCTGCCCTCAGAGCTGGGATCCCAGCTAGGACCCCATGAAAGCCCAGATGGGGGCATTGCTGGCCACGTGGCAGACAGCACTGACCACCTGTGGATGTGATGTCCTACCACGTGCAGGTGCAAACAGAGGTCCCAAAGAAGACATCCAAATTCTGGGAGGGGACCCTAAGATGGAACAGTGAAGGGCTGACATATGTGGTCCTGGGGAACAGAGCCAGGCATTCTGCAAGCAAGAAGGTGGGCTGGAGTCCTGCAGGAAGTTCCTGGAAGTGCCCAAGCCCACTACAGGGCAGTGAGGCAGGCAGGGGGAGTACAGCAAGGCAGGGCCCCTAAACCAAGTGGCCGTCTCCACGGTACCACACATGACTTCTGTAACTCCACACAAGGGCTGTGATGCCAAGAACAGGCTTCCTGGGTTATAGAGACTCGTTCCTCACTGTTCACATGTGTGCTTAAGGCCTGGAGGGCCTTTGGGAAAGATGAGTGGTGTGCAGCTTTGGCTAAGCTTTCAGGATTGTGGGACAGAAGCTGCCCCTGCACCAATCTGGGGCCCAGAGCAGGCCCATGACGCCTTCCCAGGGAAGATAATGCCAGGCTCTCAGAGTGCAGAGATGCCCTTTCTGGACGTCTTGAGTTTTCTTTCCTCAGTAGAGGAAGCAATGAATACTTCAGGTGTTTGAGGTTCAACGAAGTCTTTCTGAAGACTGGAAGCTCAGTGCTCAGCCCAAGAGCTTGAACAGAGGGAAGAGGAAGGTGGCTGTGTGTGTCAGTAAAGCACGGGCTGGCTGGCCTTGAGGACAAGGCGAGGGCTGCTGACTGCACGCCCCACGGCCACACTCACCTCCAGGCATGACGAGGCCCACGTCCTGCACCGTGAGCACTGACAGCTTCTCCTCTGAGTCCACTCGGATGACGCCGTAGGTCAGCCCATGCATGGAGAGCACGCCCCGGCCCGGTGGCTGGTTGCTGTCATCCGTGGGCCTGGAAGAACAAATGCATGTGAGTGTGTGCAGGCGGATCCACCCTCCAGCTCAGACGCCACGTCCTCCGAGTGGCAGCAGACTGCAGCTCTACCTGGGTATACCACTCCAAGTTTCCAGGGTGTTTACAATACACCTGAGACAGGAAGATGGGTTTCCTCTGACTTCCTGGCTTCTCTCGGGCACACCTGCCACAGAGTGTGGGGCCACTGACACCCCATCCCCACCACTCTCGGCCAGGTCCTCTAGCCTCAGGGATGGCTAAGAGGAGAGAGCAGCACTGCTGAGAAAGAGCAAGGAACAGAGGAAGAGCTGGGAGATCCCAGCTCTCCAGCTCAATTCAACGCATGCTGTCCGGGCTTCTGCTCAATTTTATATATGAGAATCTAAAATGAGATTTGGGCCATGCCATCCCGGCTGTCAAGTTTCAAGGAAAATGGTTTGGATGAAAGACCTGCCGTAAATTGCAGGGTGGGTCAGAGAGAATGGGCTCTTGGAGACTAGCTGCCCCCCACGGCTGGCCTTACCCCACCCTTTTCCTCCACTGCCCCAGCTCACTCCCACCAAGGGGCTACTACACTGATTCTTAACCCCACACAGGGACGCTCCTCCCACCAACATCCACATGGCCCTGTCTTCACTGGTTGGGTCCATTAGGGTACCAGTCACTACCACATGAAAATAGACCTGCTCAGCCCTCCTCTCTGCACAGCACAGGCCACCTGAGTATGTGGACGCCTCCTCCCTCAGAGCCTGAACTTCCTGAGAGGCCACTGTTGGAGAATTCAGTGCTGTACCCCATCCCTGAATCAATATGCAGCAATAATCATCTGTTGACCGAAATCAGTGAACAAACCACAGATTTTGATTTTTCACTAACAACGAAAAATTCAGCGTGTAGCTAAGTGAGGCCACAGGTTAGGAACCATCACATCTGTTTTGGTAAGTTTCCATATACAAGGCTTTAATGTAGTTTTAAGGTCTCAAAGTTGGACTGTGTGACCCTGCTCTGTAACATTAAAATATTGCCAAAGTTTATAATGGACCCATGTACAGTTTGGGCAACATTAAAGTTAACATTTGCAAAAGGAGATTCCATTTGATTCAAGTAACTGAAGTATTAAAAAATATGAGATTGGAATTACAATTATTCTACCTTTAACAATTAAAGTAGAACCAACCAGACGTAAACTCTGCCTAAATTATAAAAACCCAAGTGAGACGGCAGGAACGTGAAGAGCTCGGAACACCAGGATGTGTATTTTCCTGCTGGCCTTTGTTAAGACTTCAACAAATCAACAGCAGTTTTCAGAGCTCTACCACCAACTCCTCCCTCCACTGCAGTTCACTTCCAAGATTCAATGTCAAAGTCACATTGTAAACCTCTGGGCTGTTGTGTGCTAAGCTGCCTCCCCTGCAAAAGACAGCCCCAGGCTCCCATGATGTGATCTTTTTCAGAAAGTCTTTACAGATTCATTCAAGTTAAGGTGAGGCTTATGGTGGACCCTAGATCCAGTTACTGCTGTCCTAAGAGATATGGAGGTAGACTTCAAGGACAGGCCTGCAGGTCAAGGAGCACCCAGGGCTGCCTGCAGCCTCCAGCTGCTGGACCGAGGCCTGGAACAGATTCATCCTCACCTTCAGAACGAGTTCTACTGACACACTGAGCTTGGACTTCCAGCTCCAGAACGAGTATATGGTCATTATGAGAGCCCTTATAACTCTCTCAATGCCGAAGAGATACTCATTTAAGAGCCACCTGAAAATAAAATCCTGGACCAGCCCTGACTATCTCAGGTACGGGAAGGATCAGAACATGGGTATGTGAGGACAGAAGTTTTACAAACCGGAAGCCAGGAGGACAGTGTCCTTCCAGTAACATGTCACTTGTCTTGGTCACATGATCCTTTCTACTTTTTCTAATAGGTGAGACCCAAGACCTATAATTAAATATCAGGTTTCTAAACTGCATTCACTACAGGAAATTTTCTGTGACATTTATGAAATGGTAGTCATGAAAGCCTAATAAACTCACAGAAAATGTAAACAAGTGCCACCTTGTATTAATTCGATCTGCCACTGTACATTTATGTTCAAGTCTCTTGCTAGGCAGGGAATACTCAGACCCCAGGGTCTTTTCCTCGTAGAGTTGTAAAATACATGAAGAAAAGCAGGAGGAGGGGCATGGGAATTTCTACGCATGGTAGGCAGCCTCATGACCACCCCCAGATGACCCCCCACAGGTGTCAACATCCTGCATCTGCCCAGTGAGACCTGGTTATGGCCAACGGCCTTTTCCTTCCCAATGACAAAACCCAATGACAGATCTTCTGCTATGTTTTGTGTATCAGAACTTCTGACCTTTCTCACACACATGGACTTAAACCTAGCAAACCAAGCATTCTAGTTTCTCCATTTTTATAACAGAAACCCAAAGCACAGAAATGTTAATTCAGTTGCCCAAGTAAGTGTTGGGGTTGTTGGCAACCAGACCCAGAGGAGAACCCATGCATAGCTCCAAGCACTTTGTCTCCCTCCTGGACGTTTTCCCTGCCTCCAGCCTTAGCACACCAGCCACACTGGTTTACTAAAATTTCTTATTGAAAAATTAAAAGTGAACGGCATGAGGAACACACAAGCATACTTTTAACTTGAATAAGGCTAACGTTATAGCAAAAATGGCAAAGTCAGCGCTCCACCTGCCCTCCAGTGCTGCTTCCTATCAAGCATCAACACCTTCCTATGCAAGGGGCCAGACTGACCTGCAGTCAGACTTAAATTACATACGTTACACATACATTTTCAAAGAAATGCAGAATCAAAACACATCTTCTCCCACAATATGCTGTTTGCAAGTACATTTGCACATCTTTTCATGTGCGGGTCTGTGCACACGTACACATACCTAGGGTATATGTGTGCACCGCCAACCAATCATTCTTACAGTGTTAACAGGAATTATCATTTCACTTAGATTTTTTAACAGTGGGAAATATTTCTGGAAGACATATCTGGTAAGACGGAAGAATCAGAAAGTTAATACATTTTAAGAAAGTCTAAAGTCCTCCTGAAAATATGCCACTTTATAGTTCCACCAATGTAATGGGCAATGTATCTTTTCTTTTTTGGACGTGCACACAGCACTGGCTGTATGCTGTTGTAAGCATGTTATATGTGCTAACTTGCTCTTCACAGCAAGCCTCTGTAGGGGTAAGGGAGGATTGTATGTTGCCCAAGGCCATAGCTCCTGGGTAGAGCTAGGTGCTCCATCGATTAGGTGGGTTAAAGAATCTGCTTCCAACAAAGTGCTCAGCTACCCCCCTGCCAGTGCCGACTTCTTCACACCTGGCAACACTGATAAACTAAAAATTTTCCCAGTTTGGTGAGTAAAATCCCCTTTCTCATTGCTGCAATCTGTGTTCCCTAAATCACGAACAAACTTAGATCATCTTCGTGTGTCATCATTTTACTAAGGCATAAAAACTCCAAATACATAAACTAGGGGGAGTGAATAATCCTGATAAGCAGAATCCATGGGGACTCAAGAACAGTTTCTTTAATAATCCATAACAGCTAAGTAAATAACGGATACTAGAGAGAAAGAGCCACTTGTCAACCTGCAGACTTAGTGCCAAGATGGAACACAGCACTTGTGACCCTGCAGTTTCATGTCTCACAAAGCACATGAATTACAAGAATCATCAACTCAGCAATTTCCAGGAACGTAAGGAGGCAAACACGTAGCTCTGCAGACAATGCCGCCTTGATGTGGAAAATGGAAATGAAATTGCAATTTGAAGAGAAAGGAGCAGACTTGGCCCAGCAACACGGCCTCAAAAGGAACGTGTGCTAGGCCAAGTGGCTCTGGCCCAACAGCGTGTGCTCCTTAAAAATATATCTGGCTTTTTAAACTTATCACAGCACAATAAGGCCAACCTCTGTAAAACATTAGATAAGCCTTTAGCTAATCTTGCTGTGTTAACTCCTGAACAAATAGCTACTATAAATTTCCATCAACACACCTGCAGTCTGCTACTCCTGGTGGCAAGCGAAGCCCGGCTGCGCATTAACACACAAACACACAAAAATGGAGTCAAATAACAAGCAGTTATGCTGATTTCCATTTCCAGGGTTTAATAGAGTCACTGCGGCGACACTTGCAAAGCTTTACTGTCATTTGTCATTCAACGAATCCTTTCACAAGTGGAAAACCAAGGTCCTTCATTTCTTCTGTCTGGTGCAGGCGATCGCTGGCTCAGTCATTCTCAGCTTAGGAACACTGCACACTTGGAGAGCGGATAACCGCATGTAAACGAGATCATTACAGTGATACCAGCAGTACTATTAGCAGCTACGTCTGTAGGTCTAACTGCACCCAGCATATTCTTAAGCACCCATGTGGCTGAGCCCACTTCATGCTTCCATAGTCCTATGACAGGGACACCACTCTGATCCTCAATTCCGAGATGTAGAACACAAGTCGAAGATTACACACAGTCCATGCCACAATGCTAGCACGTGACAAGGCAGGCAGGATCCCAGGGCAACATCCTCCAACATGCGACAGGGAAACAGGTGCGGCTTCCTCCCTGGAAAGAGGGCCTTCCCACGGACATGCTCCACGTGTTGGTACCAAATAGCTCACTGTGCAGTGCTTCCCTGGGAAAATGCACCTGGGCTCCACAAAGCAGCCTCACTGGAAAGCTACATGGCCATCCACTGGTGAATGTGGCCTTCCATTCTTACCTGGTGGCCAGACCTTTTGGTGTGTGGGCTAGGCTTAAACCCAGGGTGCTTTACCACTGAGCCAAATCCCCAGCCCTTTTTCTGGGACAGTGGCTAAGTTCAAGGCTGACCTTGAACTCGAAATCTTCCTGCCCCAGCTCGAGTCACTGGGATCCCAGGAACATGCCACCTCCCCCAGCTAGGGGGCATCTTCTCTGGAAGAGCTCTGATCTACATCCTCATCTGTGACTGAAGGCTCTTCTTTCAGATGAAGGCAAACTGGCTCTGCGTAGTGCCTAGGTGGCCGAACATGCAGAGCTGCCCAGGGCAGGGCACTGCCACCAGACTTCCTTCTCCCTAGGCAGGTCTTTTCAAACTACAAAGTCCCAAATTCAGTGAAAAACATATGAATATACCCTTCTTCATTGTTCAATGTGATAAGGACTTTTAAAGATGCAATGGATAACTAAAGACTTGATTTTTAATAAGGATGCAAGATAAAAACAGTACCTTAACTTACTGCCATGAGCTTAATTAGCATACAGTTCTTTGGTAAGACCAGTAAATGCCCATTTACAAAAACTATTTTTAAAGAGCTACATAAAAGGTAAAATGATCGTTTCTTTAATGGAACCCCCTCACTTACCCAGTTTAGTACATAGTGTTTGGACTTTCTTCTCAATGAATGTATTATTTATGGATAATTTGTTGTGGTCCAAAAATCGTACCATACCAATTGTTTTCAGGTTGTTTTTGATTTGCCTCATCTTCCTTTCCAGGCCTTAATGACAAGGTATGGGCTGGAACCAGAAGAGGCCACCTCCTTAGCTGTTCTCTCTCTGTGCACCTCCTGCCTCCAAAAACCAACCTGAGAGCAATTTAATCAAACATAAAGCAAAAAAGAATGCACTCTTAATTGCAAGTGGTGAGGACAAAAAACAGGATCATTCAGTGCCTCTGTTCTTCAAGGTTACTTAAGACATGTTCTCATTTAAATCATTTTCATTTCAACTATCTTGTGGTTAGAGAAGTTTCAAAATTTTATCCGAATTTGTAGAAAAAATTACAATGTTTTCAATTTATCTTGCTGTGTTTTAAAAATGACATCGTGCATTTGAGTATGCCTTTTTAGCCATCAAAAAAGTCCTTGGGGGCTGGAGCAGTGGCTCAGAGGGAGAGCACTTGCCTGGCATGTGTGAGGACCCATTTGATCCGCTGCACCACAAATACAACTAAATGTCAAAGAAAACCCCTAAAAA